>CAJPDP010301885.1:0-12545 GCA_905336975.1 Bombina variegata variegata
ATGTATACTTAGTTATTGCATATGATTAAAAATATTTCTTTAGATATTATGTATACTGGTATATAAATTGTTTAATTTGATGATAGATAGTAACATTTGCATATTTCGCAATACTTTTCTTTTATTGTCTTGACTCTGGAGCTTCTTCAATATGTTAAACAATTTGAAATGCATATTGCTAGGTCTCCTTAAGGATACAATGTTCATGTTTTACGATTCTGTAACTAGATACCCACAATTTAGAAGGCTCAGTTGTGCTCTTTGTTAACACTTTTTCGTTCTATTCTCTTATGAGCCATATTTTGTTATTTGTTTTTCTTATAATATTTTGGGTTCCTTAGATTTAAAAGAAATATAGAAAATGTGATGTTTGCTATCCGTGTTTTGCATAACTGTGACGCAAGGGTTATGACTATATGTTAAGGCACATTGACTGCCATGATTCTTTTTTTTCTGTAATGCAAATGTGTTTGTAATGCAAATGTGCTTATTGTATCACATGTTTAACCTCAATAAAAATTACTTAAACAAAAACAAAAAAATGGGGGTTAGGTATTATTGTACAAGCTCTACAAGATAATGGCACAGGTTGCAAGCTTGTTTTTGAAATATGATATTTAATCTTCCTCTGGCCACGGCTGCTGACCAGTTTTCAAGGGTTTATGACCTATGCCACCCTGCCTTATCTGTCCACTAACGTGCAACATACCAATTACAAATCATTTGACTAGATGACGCTACTCTTCATGCCCCCGCACAACAACATGATCCAAGTGCGGTATGATATCTATGTATATAGTGAAAGCTAGTGTCCAAAGGTATTACTCTCTCTGTCCACAATGTGAATTATATTGCAATGCTTATACAACCAACAAGAGAGTAGCATGTTAAGCATATGGGCAAAAAATAAACTTAAAACAATTGTAGAAGCAACACCCCATATATGTTTTTTGAGAATTTTAACAATGGTGACAATGAAGCTTATACTTCCCAAGAAACCAATAAAAATAATGAGAGAGCAAAAATAAAAAGCAGGGGATACACTCAACCTGCCAAACATATGAACAGAAATAAACTTATGGCGTTTCAACACATCGCATTGTAAAATTAGTCATATATATCAAAAGGTTACCAGAGTCTATTTTGTGTGGCGTTAGCTGATGGTAACAACGGCATCTGAGGGTAAAGCCAGCTACGTTCTGTCTAAAAGGAGCATTTACAGGCTACCCCTCTCCTTTCTTCGGGGGCATGACCATCGCTGTGGGGATCATAGATGTTATGCTAAGAGCCGACTTGGAACATGGTCGGTGTGTCTCCGGATCTGCAAGAACTGTCTCCATTGTAATAGTAGGTATTATTCTTATGATGTTGCTCATTCGGGTGGGCCGCCCGAACATCTGTGCTAATTCTGCCTGTGCCGGCAACATCCTTTTCCTCAGCAAATCAATCCAGGTATTATTAAGTGCTCGAGTCCTTGTTTTAGTGTATGAGGAGTGGGGATCCTCCTTGAAGATTATAGCCAGATCTGTCAGCTCCGGTGGTTTCTGCAAGCAAGGAGGCCAATGCTCCCGCAATCCCGGATGCAGCTGTACTTTGTGTATGCCACTCGGCACATCAGAAGCTGGATGATCATGCTTAGAGATATGCGGTTCCCACAGCATGCGCGTGATGTCGTCGGCTCTAGGGTGGCTAATGTACCCCTCTCCTTCAAGTGAATCTCTCAGATATGTTGTAGTCTCACTCTCAAGGGCTAAGCGATTCATCAAATGGTCATACGGTGCTCTCTCCATTAGCCTGTACATAGCGTTTTTGAATTTTGCAAAAAGTTCCTCATGTCGTGTCAGGCAACTCCCTACCTCCATGCTTGTTATAGTGCATAAAGATGTCTCGTCCCTGTCACAGCGATCTTTAAGCTTTTCAGCTAAATAAGTCAATATGTTAGATTGATGACTGGGTAGTGATAGTTTGTGAAGAGGTTCAGTAAGCCAGATTGCCTGACAGCACTGATAACCCGGCTCTTCCCAGGGGGAGGTGAATGCCTATTAATAGGCCGCCGCCTTAGGCCTTTATGTTCCGATATGGGTCCCCAGCGTCATATATACAGCTAAAAAAGTAAATATGGATCACAATTACCAGGATTGTGAAACCTTTGCGTGATATATGCTTAATTTTGCTGTTAAATAGTAATAATCGGCGGATTATTAATGCTTCTGCTTGAAGCTTCCAGGTTGTGCGTCCTATCCAGAACACTGCTCGGACACGCCCCCCATAGATATATAGCTTACCAAAGAAACATCAGATATATATATATGGACATTTGTATTTATGTAAATAGAACATATTCTGCTAAATAAAGAAAATTGGAATGTGATATATCCATATTTTCATGTCAGGTTTAGCAAATTCGAGAAACTACGATCAGGTCTGTGTGCGTGTAGAGTGTTTGTTTTTTCTCCCCTTTTCGCTCTTCATTGACTTCTATGGAGCGATCACAATATTGTAACTTCATCTTTTTGTACACGTCGGGTTATGGCATCAGGGAAAACTTTTTGCTTTCAATTTGTAATACGCACAGTATCCGACTCGCACAAAAAGCCGAAATTGAGTGCAGTTAGCGAGCAAGAAGTAGCGATAAATAGTGCTCAAATCATAAACTAGCCCTAAATGTCTTCAGCTACCTCTCAGTAGTCCATTCCTGCCCCCTCAACATAGGATACCAGAAGAATGAATCAAATTTGATTAAAAAAAAGTAAATTGGAAAGGGGTTTAAAACTGTATGCTTTATTTGAATCATGAAAGAAAACAAATGTGTGTGCTTTTAATGAGTTCACATTTGGAAATATTACTTTATTCACTAATAACAACACTATTTAAATTAAGGGCATTGTCAAATCTGCCTGAAATATGTGCACTCACCATTCAGAAGTCACGATATGTGTTAAATTAATACAGGCACTTGCGATTTTGGCGGATCTGCCAGACATTTTGTAAGCGTATTGCTTGAAATTGCTATTAAAAAAAAGTGCTTGTAATGGTTTCAGTCAAAATTCCCTACAAAAGTTCTCCATTCGCTTGCGATTTTACATATTTTTAAACATATTTGTATAATAAATCTGATTAAATGACCAGATACAAACATTTATGTGGTTTACAAGCAAATATGCATCCATTTGCTTGCTTTTTAAGCAACTCTATACAAGCTTTTGCTTTTCACTAAATGCGAAAATCAAGCAATAAACTTCTATTGTGTTGAATTAAAGGATGTGTATGCTTTTGAAGTTCTTTCTCTATAAGCATAAAATAAGTGGATAGCTAGAATCGTATTGATGCAAATTGCTGGCAAATATGAGCTGTAGCAATAAGACACCCTGTCATTTCCCTAAAATTATTTTTGTTACTGTACTTATTGAATTATTGATGAATTATTAGACTGGCTGCTGTGGATTAAGCTTAGTCAGGTATAATGTAAATGATGTATAAGCACACATTAGGGACCATGAATGCCCTGCAAACTCTGCAGGAACTTACAAAAAGAATAGCTTATTATATATTATGGGCTAGATTGCAAGTGGCGCACTAGAGTTGTTGTGGTTATATTAATATACTTTTAACCTATGTGATTACCTTGCATCTAAGCCTCTTTTGACAGCGCCCTGACCACATGACTTTTTATTTATTATCTATTGACTTGCATTTTAGCTGTGTTGTACAGAACCCACAGGCGTGAGCACAATGTTATCTATATGGCCCACATGAACTAGCAGTCTCCTGTTGTGAAAAGCAAATAAAAAAGCATGTGATTAATAGGCTGACTATCGTTACTTATAAACAGGCAGACATTTAGAGGTTTAATTTTTTCTAAAGTATATTAATATAACAATGTTGATTGTGCAAAGATGGGGAATGGGTAGTAAAGGTGTTGTCTATCTTTTTAAACAATATCAATTTTAGTGTTGACTGTCCCTTTAAGCATTACTAAAGTATAACAGTGAAAGGTCCAGCAGAAGAACCCAAATGCGCACGCTATGAGGAGCCACTGGCCAACTCCCCAATACAAATCCAATCAAAATATAACAGCAGCTCCTTAATTCAATTCATTCGGTTTATTGAAGAGACAGGTATACAGGCTACCTGTATATCTGTCTCTTCAATAAACTGATTGAATTGAATTAAGGAGCTTCTGTTATATTTTGATTGCCTTTAAGCATTACCGCCATCGCTGCTATCAGTTGGACACGCTAAATTTTATTGGCGTGTGGTCTGTTTGTAAGGCAGTTACCTGTTTCGCTTTTGAACTTACTCTGTGATTCTCAGTCTGTTTTGTCCTGTTGTTTTTAATAAATCCTGTTAGAATATCTACGGAGTTCCAGTGAATTTCCTGGTAGCCGGGGGGCTTTGTACCTTGTGCCTTCTAATTAAGAGCTGAGTTATTGCTCTTTGATGTGCGAGGACCCATGGCATTTGAGAATTATTGAATTTCTCCTTACAGACTTCACTATTGCGCTTTTTCTCTCTCTTAGAAGTTTACCTTTGGATAACGGACTTCTTATTCAAGTTTAACCCCTTCATCCACAGTTCCTGACTTGAGACTATATCCTTATTTTATACAATGATTATTGTTTGTTTTTTCTGTGATTTGTTTTAGTGTATATTATTTTTTTAAGTGTTCACCTTAATTTTGTTTGTGTTAAAAGTTTACTTTCAGAGCAGTTAGCGCCCCACTTGTAATCTGGCACTATATTCTTCATGTATAAGTTAATTGTTCTGATTGGGGTTATTGGGGTTATAGTTCCTACTCACGCTTGTATATAATTCCAAAACTTGCACAATGTCTCCTACACTGATAAACCAGTAAACCATGATCTTACATTAATGACTCTGGCTTTACTGTTGCTTCTAGATGTGGTTTGACTATGTTTCTACAAGGGGCTGTGACACATCCTTTGAGGTTGTCTCTTAGTCTGCAACAAACCACTCTCAGGAAGATTTTTTATAACATTGGGCTCTTTGTTTTATTCAAACACTAAACATTATAGAATTAATATCACAGCAGTAGTCCAGAAGGTCAGTGTATTACATCTGTATCTAAAGACCAGCATAGCAGGCTACCATTCCCAAAATAAAATATTTATCTTATTTGAATCAGATGAGATTATTTAAACGTGGAAACTAGAATCACTGGTAATGTGATAAATGATTTCCTTTGTACATACAATTAATATTTTACTTGAATCAGATGAGATTAAAGGTGGGAACCACTGGTCATGTGATAAATGATAACCTATACTGCAGATTAGTTGCTTAGATAGGGTAAATGTCTATAATATTACGGTGTCATTTTACTGAAATGTTACACAGACAAAAGATAGAGACCAAAAATGTTCCCTCATGCAATGATAAATATGGGGAACATATCGACCCCACAATTTTCGTTCAAGTGCGGACAGGTTCACAACTTGTGAATCCTGTATACTCACAAACTGATAAATCTTGCCTTAAAGGGACACTATACCCAAACATTTTCTTTCATGATTTAGGTAGAGAATACAATTTTAAACAACATTCCAATTTACTTCTATTACCTAATTGGCTTTATTCTTTAGATATACTTTAATGAAGAAATAGCAATGCACACAGTGAACCAATCACAGGAGGCATCTATCAGCAGCTACTAAGCATATCTAAATATGCTTTTCAGCAAAAGAATATCAAGAGAATGAAGCAAATTAGATAATGTAACTAAATTAGAAAGTTGTTTATAATTGTATGCTCTTTCTAATTCATGGAAGAAAAAATTTGGGTTTCATGTCCCTTTAACCTCAAACAATTTTCCAATTTACTTCTATTATCAATTTTGCTTTGTTCTTTTGGTATTATTTGTTGAAGAGCAAACCTAGGTGGGCTCAAAGGACTTAAGGAGAGTGCACATACTTAGCAGTATATGGAAGTTGTGTTTGCAACATTGTTTTTAAAAAAATGTTATAAAAAGTTACAAATACTGCTGCCAAAGAGTGCTCAAGACACATGCATGCTCCTGAAGCCCTATGAACCCACCTAGGTTAACTCTTCAACAAAATATTCCAAGAGAACAAAACAAATTTGACAATAGAATTAAATTGGAAAGTTGTTTAAAATCACATGCTCTATCTGAATCATGAAAGTGTAACTTTGACTTTACTGTCTCTTTAAGCATCACACCCTCCTTGTTTTCATTTTTTGTCCAGAAAAGAGATAATTTGTACAGTAAAATTAATTTCTCCGAGCATGTTGCTTAGCAACTCAATTAAAATGATTAAAATAATGGTTTGCTCTTACAACCTTCACCTGTGATCAACTCAGCCACAATATATTTTTTTTATGTATTATGTATTTATATAATAAGCTAATTAATGTACATTTATGTCATACTTCTATGTTTATTTAATAAATTGTTCTTCATCGTTTAAAAAAAAAAAAAAAAGCATTTGTCTGAGTGCATTTGTATAATTATAAAGAATTAATTATTTAAGCTCCACCCACTACTGTAAATCGTGAGCCAGATGCCTTGCTGCTTTGTATTTTCCTAAGAGACTATTAAAATTGTGCCTTTGTGACCTTGTTTTTATAGTGGACACATCACCATGCATTCTAAGTCCAAACTCGTTTACGAAAGTGCCTACATTACTGAACTCACAGTAACGGATGCATGTTCAAGATTACAAGTTCACTAATGTAGGCGCAGGCACATTGAAAGGCAATCTTGCGAACAAGTTTGTACTTAACATGCATAGAGGCGTGTCCCTTTTAAAAACGCGGTCGCAAAGTAGCAATCTCATTTAAGGATCTCTTAGAAAGTCACAAAGCAGCAAGGCAGTGGTGTCATGATTTACAGTTTAATCAAAGTTAAAATCCAGTAAAAAAAGAATAATTATACGGGTTTGCATAGAACACGTAGTTACCATTTTGTTTTCAGTTCATGCCAAAATGAAAATGGTCATTTAACAAGCAATAGAAATAATATATTGTTTAAAACAATACTTGTAAAAGTAGCAAAGTGACCATATAGTGATAGAAAAATAGTGCATAGTCTGCCCATCCTAACAAATATATATTTAGATAGGTTAGCAGTAGTGAGGATGGAAACAGATTGCAATTGTTAACTATGAAAGTCTCTGCTAAGCAATCTCCTTTAAAAATGCATTTTACAAGAAGCTAGTACTGTTAGTGAAAATCACTACAGTACGATTGTGATTTATAATCAAGTACTAAAAATTAAATATAAAATCACACCATTTGTAGATGTTGGTTTCCTGAAGTGACTAAAGAAGTATGGCATTCATAGGGATACTCTATGTTAAGGATGTATTTGGATGGCAGTAGGTGAATGCCACACATGCAAATGAGTATTTTCCTTGCAGAGTGAACAAAGGGGTTACTGGAATGCATTATTCCTAAATCTTAAAAGGTGTGAAATTGCTATTGTATTGGTCAGTTTCGGGAGACCTCCCAGTTTCTATTTTGAAAAGCTCTTCTGTTGAAAACTTGTTCTCAGTGGTGGGTTTTTAACAAACAAACAATATAGCATTGTGGTCACATCAACATTTTTCACTGCACGTGCATGTGAAGCATACTGTAGCTAGATATTCCTAGTGCACCAGCATTTTAAATACTGCAGCTGCTCAGAGAGCCAGTGGGACTTGTATCATGCCGGCAATTAACAAATCGAGTCATTACTAGATGGAACAAGCACCTTAGGCTCTCTGAGTAAGTGCTGTGTATAAAATGCTGGTGCACGGTGCATACTTAAATACACTTTTGAAACAAATATAGCTTTTATTAGAAGGATTTTTGCTAATACAGGTATATTACCTAAATGCTTCTATTTAAAACTGAAATGCATCTAAGTGGATTTCAATTTTGGCTGGACTGTGACTTTAAGAATTATATTCTAGTGTGTATATAAGGAACTCATATGTATAAATATAAACTATATTACATCCTGAAATATTATAAATTACAGTAATAACTAATTTATAGATACTGAATAAAACCATGAAGACAGTTATATCACTTAAACATAGACTGTAAAATAGTTGTAAATTAAATAGTTTATTAAATATTTATGAATATATTTGCATGTCTGTTGTAGATGAGCTGATAACAGGTACAGTTGCTAAAAGTTACCAAATGTAATTTTAAACAATTTTCCAATTTACTTTTATTTTGCATTTTGCTTTGTTCTCTTTGTATTCTTTGTTGAAGAGTTTACCTAGGTAGCCAAGTAGGCACAAGCAGCAATACAATACTGAGAGCTAGCTGGTGACTTGCAGCTGTCACCGGAGAAACATACATTACAAAAGTGCACAATGAAATTCGTATTTTAAAAATCTTACAAAATGAATAATTGAATTATTCAAACAAAAATACGCTGTAAAAAAATTGTATTGTTATGGTGCATCAAAAATCGTAACAAAATTCTTCACTAAAAATCATATTTTGTCAAAAACTTAAAATTTGTATGTAAACTACTCAGGAATAAATCATATTAACCCAACGACGTACCCTATGTGCGCTCTCTTACAGGGTATAGAAAAAGAGTGCTAAGGGGTTAATATTATTTATTTTAGGAAGCCTGCAGTAAGGAGGGGGTCCAATAGCACCGTCTTTCCACTCGCTGCAAAACCCTCGCTATTATAAGCAGAGAATTCCTTAACGACTGGCTATGTACAGGGTACGTCATGGGCGTTATGGGATTAAATATAAACAGCATACAGTAAATTGAAATTTAAAGAGGCAGCTTACTTATTGTTTAAAAAGACAGACAATCCCTTTATTACCCATTCCCCAGTTTTGAATACCCAACACTGTTATATTAATATACTTTTACCTCTGTAATTACCTTGTATCTAAGCCTCAGCAGACTGCCCCCTTATTTAATTTATTTTGACAGACTTGCATTTTAGCCAATCAGTGCTGACTCTTAGGTAACTCCACTCTATATGGCACACATGAACTAAAGCTGTCTAGTTGTGAAAAAACTGTTGAAATGCAATGAGATAAGAGCCGGCCTTTAACAGTTCAGACATTAGCATATGAGCCTATCTAGGTTTGGCTTTTAACAAAGAATAACAAGAGAGCAAAGCAAATTTAATGATAAAAGTAAATAAGAAAGTTGCTTAAAATGACATGCCCTATCTGAATCATAAAAGTTTAATTTTGACTAGACTGTCCCTTTAAGTACACTGGATGTGCAAAAATCACTTAGAAATTCGTACTTATGAGTACAAAATACAAAGCGTAATTGTTGTTTTTCGTAAAATGGGCTGAACATGAGCATTCCATAGGCCTATATGAATTTTTTTTTTAATCCCAGCGTAATTCTACAGATCTCACAGTTTTTTCTTGCAAACTAGGAGAGAGGGCTTTTCTCAATACACTCAAAATACTTATAACCCTAATTGAAAAAAAAACATGTATATGAAAATATAGGTGATTGTAAGATGCTATACGCAGAAAGCAGCTTCATGTGATTTATATTGGCTGCAGGATTTCATTTTTTTTTAGTTCTTAGTTTTTATTAATGGAAAATTCAATACAGTTACAGACATATTAAAATACTGTTCAAACAATGTGATAATTCTGTAAACTTTACATATTGTCCAGACATTGAGACCCTATGAAATTTGGGTAAGAAAAAAATTCTTCTTTTAAGTCTCTTTTCTTATTTTGAAAATCGAGATTGTCTCTTCCGCAAGCTATATATTAACATAAAACAATGGGTTTCCGGAATGATTACATATTTTGTTTCAAACAGAACATAGATTTAGCATTTTCCAACAATTCTATTATGTTAAGTTAACATGTATTAATATAAGTATAGTATAAGTGGGGATGAGGGGGGGAGGGATGGGGGGTGAGGGAAACAAAACAAAACCTACAATGCCCAGGGATATAGTTTCAATTCTTAAAATAGTGCCTTAGTATAACTGCCTTACCGATACCACCATCATTGTTAAATACTAATAGTGCTATTAAATATTGACATTAGTATTGCTGCCACCAAGAATCTGTGCATGTATCTGTATGCTTATAAGCACCGACTGGAATGAACTTAGTATTGTACGGATTGTATTGATTTATACTTGTATTGTTCCCATAAAAACATAATGTCCCAAAATAAATACAGCTTCCCCAAGGTAAAAAAAGTAATACCTCTCCATTGTCAGAATCATATCTACCTGATCTGTCTAACTTTTAAGGTAGGGCACTTGTGTATTTTTCCATAATTTTGGAAGTAATATTTTTGCTGCATTAATCATAATTTGCGTAATGCTACTTCTCATTTTACAGGTGATATCTATTACATCATTGAAGAGAAAGAGCTCTGGGGAGATTTTTGGGGAGAAGCCTATGACCTCTCCAATTGTCAAATGAATCTCTTTTCAAAATGTATTTAATATAGGGCAGTCCCACCATATATGTAGCATTGTGCCTTCTTGCGCACAGCCCCTCCAGCATTTGTTGCTTGCATTTCTAAACATGTGTGTTAATTTGTGAGGTGTTAAATACCATCTCGTGAGGACTTTTATATTTGTCTCCAAGTATGAGGCCGAGTGCGCTGATTTCACTGTGGCATGGGACCAAAGTTTCCATTGCATTGGCGATATCTGTTTATTTAGTTCTAACTCCCAATTGTGTACATAAGTGGGTCTGGTAGGAAGATATAGTTCTGTTAGAAGTTGATACATGGAGGATATTGTCCCCTTTTCAATGGGATTTTTATTGATGCATTTTGTTTCAAATGACGTGAGGGGTCTAAGAAAGTCCTCTTTATTTCTATGGGATAGTATGTAGTGTCACATTTGTTGGTACTGAAACCAAGAACTAAAACAATGATGGCCCAGTTCTACTAGCTCTTCCCTCGTGCGTAGTTTACCCTTAACCGTTAAGTCGTGTACGAGGATTAGATCTTGAAAATCACATGGATCCCTCATGACACTAGTATTCCAAGTTTTACCTATTTCAAATTCCGTGTTCCAGAGTAGTGTTGTGAGAGGTGACCTAGGGGATGAAATTTTTGGGAATTTGTTTTGGAGTGTTGACCAGTCGGACCATGTAGCATTAAACATTGAGTTTGGTTTACTGTTGGTGAGTACTGAAGATAGTGGTAGGATTTCATTTTTAAAGTGTGCCCTGCTCACTGCTAACTTCGCTCTACAGAGTGAAGTGTCCCTTTCCAGCGAGCTCCATTACTTTCAATAGTAGACATCTTGCCACTCACAGGGACTGCCCCATTTTACCATAATTGCACCAGGGCAGCCACTGTGAGGGTTGGTGTGAAAAAACACATCTGAACTTGTGAGGTTTTGATTATCGTGCCCTGAGCATTCTTATACCTACCTTGGACACCTTCAATCCACCACCTTCAGTAATTCCGGATAAATCTGCAGAAGCACTGAAAACATCTTTCATTCCCATTCCACTGAGGATGTCATTCAGATTAAGGGAAGCACTGATTGAAAACTTGGGCAAATAAAGACGCATGGTTCTAAAAAAAAATACAACATTATTAATATGTATCAGTTAACATGCCCAGAATGTTTTTTTTTTCAATAGTAAATGAACTTATGATTTGGCTTATTATTAAAAAAAAATCTTAAAATTATTTATAAAAAGTTCTCTTTATCATTATAGGGACAGCAAACACCGTATATGAATATAAAGGGCTAGATGACAAGTGGAGTGCAAGTTTAACGTGTGCCCCTAGATGGGCAAATTTATAAAGATAATAAAGTATTTTCTTATAAATAAGAAAAATCTAATTTTAAAAAACAGATGGAAAGTTTGATAATGATGAGACTGAGACTAATAAATAAAATAAAAAATCAAACAATCTGGAGGGGCCCCATTCAGCAACTTCAGTACCTAATAAGCACTATTATAAAAATAAAAACAAAATAAAAATGAATATAAAAATATGAATATCCAGGGTCCTAATGAGGAATATAACAGACAAAGGCTTAGATATGATCTGAGAACTAATCCTTAGACTCACCCAACACCCAATCAGAATTCAAAGTTAATTATCCATTATAGTTTTAGTCCTTTAGGGGACTATTGTGATATCAATGGCTCTTTTGAAACTTGGGAAGAACTAGGGGCAAGATCTAAGATAGTAGATATGAACAAATTAAATGTGAAAAAAACGGTCTACTTTTTTAGGACATACCCCAAAGACACAAAGGGGCCCACCTTATTATTTGTATCAGGCACATACGAATACCAGAACTCAAGTAGTTCAAGAACACAAGTACAATCTTACACCACTACCGCAACGAAAATGTACCCAAGATCACAGCAGGGGACTAGGGGGAGGAGGGGCCCAGAAAACTAAATGCAAGAAATTGGAATTAGAAAGCTCTAAGGCAAATATTTTTAACCTGTCTGGGTATAATCTTTCTCCAATAGAAATATGATTATTAAGTAAGGGTCTTCAGTTCGCTCCAAAAGCTCCCCCAAATAAATTTCAGGTATATGTTGATATATTCGAAAACTTACATTAAAAA
>CAJPDP010301949.1:0-14812 GCA_905336975.1 Bombina variegata variegata
TGAAATTACTGCGTCCTTAATGGACACTGAACCCAATTTTTTTCTTTCGTTATTCAGATAGAGCATGCAATTTTAAGCAACATTCTAATCTACTCCTATTATCAATTTTTCTTCGTTCTCTTGCTATCTTTGTTTAAAAAAGAAGGCATCTAAGCTAAGGAGCCAGACAATTTTTGGATAACACTTGTTTATTGGTGGGTGAATTTATCCACCAATCAGCAATAACAACAAAGGTTGTTTACCAAAAATGGGCCGACATCTAAACTTACAGTCTTGCTTTTCAAATAAAGATACCAAGAGAATGAAGAAAATTTTATAATAGGAGTAATTAGAAAGTTGCTTAAAATGTCATGCTCTATCTGAATAACGAAAGAAAAAAATTTGCGTTCAGTGTCCCTTTAAGCCCAAGTTAGTTGATGAAAATTATGTGACTTGAAATCACCAGTTTTATGTACATTTAGGTGATATGGCAAGTTAGTGTCATATCACTTACAAGATGGTGGTTTGCGTACAGCCAACTTGTGCTAGCAGTAAGCTGCTTTTCTCTTAAAGGAATCTTGAATTTAAGAAGACCTTACAATCAAAATGCCTATTGAGCTTAACAAATTTAGAGATTTTTTTCTCCAAGTGGGTTATTTTAGATGACACAGCACTGGTCTGGTTACATTCAGTGCAATCTTTTACATTTTTGAATAGATACCATGTTTTGAGTGATCACTGTTTATGACAATTTGAACTTCAGGAAACATTATCAAAGGAAAACACAATGGTTTATTTGTTCCTTCTGTATGAGGGTATTTAAAACATATTATAGTTTTTTTTTTCTTTTAAATGTATATTAAAGTGCTGGATAAACCACTTTTTATCCTTGATGAGGCTTGTGTGGTCAACAAACTGAACCTCAGTTGTGTACAAACATGCTTTCTCTGCTGGCCTCATTGCCAGTTTTAACAGATTTCCTGTGATATAGAAAAACACTATTTAGTTGCTGCTTTTCCAGGTTATTGATTTTTTTAATGTACATCTGCATTAGAAGTGTTTGTCACTATTTGGGTATCCCTCTTCCTTAAAATAAGTGATACAGAATAAACAAATAATATATATATATATATATATATATATATATATATATGGTAATGTCTTCATTTAGTACAGTAATTAAATGGAAATGTAATTGTATGAATCAGATATTTAGTAGTAAACATAGTTAGTCCCCGAAGCTAGATAAATGCAAAGAAACATTACTCAATAAGAAAAAAATCAATCTAATGAAGTTACAACATTTGGATCAAGAGGATTAGTTAAATTGTGTTTCTGCATGAAAGACCCATACATAAATTAAATAATATTCCTTCTCATAAAAAATGTGCTGAATGTTCTTGAAATCTGTGCAGTGTCTTCTGCACTTTAATGGGCAAGTTTTGTGAAAGATCTGATGAATTTCATAAAAGCTCTTGAGGGGTGATAGAGTTTTCTTACAGAATTTATATATATACTGTACGTTTATACTGTACTTTGAATGGTACTATATATAATCAATGGCTTAAAAGTGGCACTGTGGACCCCCATTATTAGTATTATTTTTTAGGTTCATGCCTGATAGCACCTTTTCCCACAGTTGTTCATGTTTTTGACCCAAAACAGGGAATTCACACTACTTATCATAGAGGGTTCACAATTTTACTCATTAATGCCTCTATCAGCAAGGGGCTATCCTGATACAGATATCACTAAGATATTTTCTACAGATAAGGCTAATTATTCTTTATCTGGTTTATTTGAAGAGATGGAGAAATTGCTCACTAGGGAACACAGGTTGCAGTGGGATATATGGACAATGGAATCTTATGCTAATCTTAAAATAATTCCTCGTGGCTTACGTATCAACAAATTTCTTACTTTTGATGTTTCTGATGTTGACTTTGTTAATTCCTGGAATGATATTCTTTCAGAGTGCTCTATTCGCTTAATGGTTTTGTTAAATTCATATAAATTGCATTTGTTGAACACTGTTAGAGATGACATTGGTCTCTTACAGACTGAGGTAAATAATAGGCTGACTGACATTAACTTTCCTAGATTTGATGCTATACTTAAAAGTGGTGTTGCGGAAGCCAAACAAACTGTACTAGAGACTAAACACACAAAATTTGTCAGAGATCAGTCCAATTACACAAACAATAGTGTTTATATTTAGAAATGCTCTGACAGAGGTTCCTCTAGACGCAACCATAACAGAGGTAAATCCAGAAGTAGACAAAATAACAATAATAAGAATAAGGGTCAATCTAATTCCACACCTAATTCAAAAAAGTTACGTATTCAGACAGTGAGTTTGAGTCAGGTGAGGATGCAGGGGCTTCAGGAGGAGAAGAACCTCAAAAAAGCATCTTAAAAACTTCCAATACATACACTCAACCACAAACGAATAACTTTCAAACCATGGTTCAAGTACAGGTAGTTAGACCTAAAGATACACAACTTGGCTCTACTTCATTTAATCCTATTTTTAAGTACATCTATGTGAGTGACACAACAATGGGTAATCATGCACAGGGCCCTAACATTTCTAATGAGGACAAAATAAACCTGGCACAGGTTTTTTGCCTTCCTCCATAGAAAACAGGGATAGGACCAGGGGCACAGGGTGGCCAGGACCGCTATCAGCTGAGAGAAAACAGAGGGAACAGGGGAAAGCAAAAATACAAGTAACTGACAATGTTGTCAATCTGTCTAGATATACACTAACACCCGCCCAATTATCTGTACTTAGCTATGGTCTTAATTTTTCTCCCACAAATAACTTTGATATCTTTAAAACTCTTTTATATGTCAATAAACTGATAAAGAATATCACTCTAAAGACACACTATCAGGGAGAACCGGATTCGATGGTGACTTGTACTGAACACCCCAAAATGGAATAATTTCCTAAAATAGGGGCTACAAAACAAAAATCTACATTTAGAGAGGTATGCGATACACTCACACTTGAACATCTATTGAGAGAGGGTATCCACGACACTAAGTCCAATACTATTAATTCTTTTGGAGGTTTCAGGAACCCCTCAGAGTTCTATCCCATACATAATAGAGGACAGGTTTTGGAAACCTTCTTTAAGAGAGTTGAACGTGATCTTTCAATACTTAAAACAACTGACCATCATGTTAAACCTAATCTGAACAGGCAAGAACAACTGGCCCTTGATGAACTAAAGAGTAAAGAGCAGATTATGTTCAAGAAGTCTTTCGCCAGCTAAATAATGCCGACAACTATACCCTCTTATCTGTGGATCCTACTAACACATTCAAACGCAAACTATTGAGTATCTTGGATGATGGTTTGGAGGGTGGGCACTTTGACCTCAAAACCTTTGAGTTTCTATGTATTGCTCATCCCATAGTGCCCATCTTCCACCAATTACCCAAGATACACAAGTCCCTTAATGATGTTAAGGGATGTCCCATAGTCAGTGGGATAGGTTATTTGACCGAACATGTGTCACAATGGATAGACAGCATTCTACAGCCCTTTGTAATGTCACTACACAGTTATCTTAGTGACACGAAACATGTGATTGACATACTCGAAGGTGTAAAATGGAATTATGGATTGTACCGATGGGCCACAATTGATGTGGTCGCCTTATATTCTTCCATTCTCCATAAAGAGGGTTTGGAAGCAGTTGACTTTTTTTTTAAACACTATTCTGATCTTACTGATGACTTCCAACAATACATTCTGAAAATACTTTGGTATCTGCCTCCACATAATTATTTTAAGTTTGAAGGGGAGTTCTATCTCCAGAGGTGTGGGACAGCGATGGGGGCCAAATTTGCCCCCTCCTATGCCAACCTTTTTTTGGATTGGTGGGAGCTGTCCCACATCTATGGAGATAGTAGCCCCCAGAGGCATCTATTCCAGTATTATGGATGTTATATAGATGACCTCCTTTTGATTTGGTTGGGCAATGACTCAGAGTTTTCGGAATTTATTTATTTATTTATTGACTTTCTGGACATCTCCCTAGAGGGGACTGAACAAGGGAAGATCATAAGCAAAATCTACAGGAAACCAACAGCAAGCAATGCACTTCTGCATGCCAACAGTTGTCACCCTTGACATGTTCCCTTTGCGGTTGCAAAGGGACAATTTGTTAGGGATAAAAGAAATTGCACCCTTGAACAAACTTTTTATGAACAATCTATAGAACTTAGTAATAGATTGAAAAAAAGAGGTTATTCTATTCAAGTCATTCTCAAAGCAGAGAAACAAGTGCAAATAATTAATAGAACTACTTTGGTTCAAGAACACTCAAAAACACGTCCCAGCTCTGACACAGATTTCCAAGGTGTAACTTTTATCACAGAATTTAGTCCTCAGTACACAGAGATATGCAAAATTGTTAGAAAGCATTTTAACTTTCTTTAGCTGATGACAAATTGGAAAAATGTGTCAGTGATGGGTTGCGCTGCTCTTACAGGAGAGCCAAAACCCTTGCTAATGTGTTGTCACCCTCTTCTCTGCCGGAGCAAAATAAACCGACCAGCTCTTGGCTGATACACAAGGGCCTTTTCAACTGTAGACAAGAGTTTCAGGTTTGTGAGTACATTACGGTGTCTAACATGTTCAAATCAGAAGTCACTGGGGATACTTTCCCAATTAACAGTTGTCTGAAATGTACTTCTACCAACGTCGTTTACTTACTAACCTGTATATTTTGTCACCTACAATATGTAGGTCTCACTACAAATGAGATCAAGGTCCGTATCCATAATCATTTATTTACCATACAAGCGGGAGAAGCCATCACACAACTGGTCAGACACTTTTTACGTTGCCACAATAAAGATATCAGTAGTTTGAGATGGCAGGCCATAGAGAAGGTAATATTTCCTCCCAGAGGAGGTGATCGTGACAAGCTACTGCGGAAGAGGGAGATGTATTGGATTTTTAAGCTTCAGACAAAGGTTCCCTCAGGTCTGAACTCAGAGTATGATCTAATTATTTTTTGGAAATAGTGTGCTCTATTTGCCCCGTACGTCTCCCTCCTTCGCAGGACATTTGCTTTTCTGTGCCCTTTCTGTGCCTTTCCTGTGTCTCTGTGTCTCACATCAACCACCCTTTCAAGGTTTATTATGGGAACCTGCATATGCACATGTGCACCTTGGAATATAGATGTATGTTCATATGTACACACTCCTAGATCCAGTCTAATAGTTTTCAAACATGACATTGTTTGCTCTGTTAGCCAAATCTAATAAGCTACCCTGCTCTGTTAAGTGTGTATTTTCACTAGCATGAATTTTTCTTCCAATTTTTTCAATCATCCCATCAGTTCATGGGAGTATATTCACATATCCCTTTTTCATTAACTGAGCAGAATTATTGGTATCATTCAAGGGACAAATCCGTTAAGGTCTTAGTAATTAGTAATTTCAAACGTTTAAAAATAAAAATGAAATGTTTAAAAATGAAATAATTAAACACTGATTTTGAACAATTTGAAATGGCTTGAAATATGAGCATATGTGCATATGCAAACATTCCATTTTTCAATAATTTATTTTTCAATAACTTATTTATTTGCTTATATGTGTGCGTACATCCTTATATATGAGATGTCAATGCATGTGCATAGTGAATGTAAATGCACATACATAGGTTGGCTTATTTGTACTTTGTGTTCCCAGAGACATATGCATACATGTATGCTTGAGTGAACATGCTTTTACATGCAAGTGTCATTTAGTGATTTCTCTAAGTAATCAAATGATTATGTCCTGTAATTAAATTATCATGTCCTGTAATCTAATGATCATGTCCTTACGGAAATATTTGGGGCATACACATGTAATTAAATGGATTATGTCCCAAACTGTGACAATAATGATCTTAGAGGCATAATAAGATGTAATATAGAAGGTTTATAATTAACCTATTGCATTTCCTTGCTAGTTAAGTTTTAACCTATCAAGTTTTCCCTGCTGCCTTAAATAGGCAAGCAGGTGTTTTATCTGTAGCTATGATTACGCGAAACATGTCAGCAGCAGTTTTTCTGCAAGTATATGCTATTTTTGTGACCCTTTGTGATCCATGAAGTTATGGGCATTTTACTTTCGTTTTTCCCTGAATTATATATATATATATACTGTGTATATATATATATATATATATATATATATATATATATATTCAATATATATATTGTACACAGAAAGTTTAGTTGCTTAGTAGGGTTGTTTCTTGAATGACAATATTGTACATAATAAAATTTATTTTTTTATTTATTTCACTGTGTGTCTTGTATTTTTTGTATGGTAGTGCATTTTGGAATTTGCTTATGATTTTATTTTTTTACTAATTAAAACAGGCCTTGCAGGGTTGTCCTGGAGACCAAACAATTAATTCCTTGGTCAAGTATGATTTTTTTCAAGTAGGTTTTAAGTGAAAAAGAAATCTTGGCAAGACTGGCCTGTAACATGAACAAACCACATGAAATATAAACCATTTAATTTCTACATTTTTTTCCCTTATATTTTTTAAAAGTCATTAGTACTAATAATAGTAAATAGTACTACCTAGCTGCCTACTGTGAATAGACTGTGTCAGTAAACAGTATGCAAGAGGCTATTAGTTTCTATGTTAATGTGATAAAACCTAACCATCACCCCTTGTCTTATTGAATCTTGTAATACTGGCGAGTTACCAGCTAAGTAGGACCCTGAAAGCTGCAGTCTCACAGACTTAAAGGACCATTAAATACAGAAGAATTGAATAATCAACAAGTGCATAATAAACAAGACAATGCAATAGCACTTACTTTAAATTTGCTTCAATATTCTGACCCTTGAATCATGTGACAGCCATCAGCCAATAACAGACTCATATACATATACATTGTAAACTCAGTAGGAGCTGGTGCCTCAGAAAGTGTGCATATGAAAAGACAGTGTACAATTTGCTAATGGAAGTAAGTTGGAAATTCTCTTAAAGCTGCATGCTTTATCTAAATCATGAAAGTTAAATTTTTACTTTAGTGTCCTTTTTAAGGGGAAATGAAAATCCAAATTACGTTATCATGATTTGGATGGAGTGTACAATTAAAAAAAATATATTTCCAGTTTACTTCTAAGGTCAAATTTTCTTTTTGTCTCTTTGGTTTAAACTAGGCCTCTTTTCATAATGACTGGAGTAGGCTCAGGAGCATGCGTCTGGAGAACCACCTACATGCAGCAGTTACAAATAAACTGTAGAAGAAGGCAGCAACAGACATTGCCGAGTCACAGAAGAGGATATACAGCTCTGCCATTTACTTCTACTTTCACACATTGTTTAAATATTCAAGCCAAATAAAAATATACACTCTCAGTTTGTGTTCATACGGCCTTCTTTATTAAACACTGCTTCTAGCTATACAGCTCTAGCTTAGTTTAGCTAAATTACTGTATGCTAAAGCTCCTTCTACAGGTTGCTGTATAGCAGTGCAACACACATGAGCCTACTTCAGTATGCCTTCATGGAAGGGGGCCAGGTTTTAACCAAATTTGATAACAGAATCATAAACAGATAATCTGAATTATGAATTTTAATTTTGATTTCCAATTCCATTTAATTTATTCATCTTTCTCTGTATATATATATCGCACCAGACCAAAAATAGATTAAAATTACAACCGCTGGTATAAAAATTGTTTTTCATTGGAATTGCTTTATCAGATTATTTGATATAATTAAGTATTAAGGGTTCAAACATTTTCCATTATCCAATCGTCATGTCATATGTCACTAGTAATAGAGCCCCCTTGAAACATCATTATTTTATCTCAACAAACCATCTCTAGCACTTGCGCATGCTAGTTTGAAGTATGTACAAGGTAGTATGAGGCTGAGGCGAGAAATATGCAGACAACTTTTAACTCTTTACTACACAGACAAAAGATGCTTTGTGATTGCTTCAGAACCCAAAATGTGATTCACAAAGGCATAAATAAACAGAAAAGGAATAAAACAGCACTTGAAAAGCATATCTGGGTACACAGCTCTCAAAATGTTTTTTTTTTTTAATGCAAGGAATGTGTGGACTTTTGAAATATAAAGTTAATGTTCTGTGCACTAAAAATTGTTTTATTTGTGCACCAGATTATATAGCAGTTGGATAACAGTTTTGATGCAAAACAGAGCTAAAAACATTAGCTTGATTGAGACCTAAAGTAAAAAGTTACAAGAAAAAAGCTAAAATAAAAGTATAACAAAACACATGTATAACTATGTGGGTATGTGTATATGATTGCCAGGTGTCCACTATTCAAGCGGACAGTTCAGTATTTTAGCAGGCTGCCCAAAAAAATGTTTACAAAATTACTGGACATTTAAATGTCCAGTATATTTAAAGTCTACTAAGCATCCGCTAAATGTAAAAGGCCTAAATGTAAAAGGCATACTCTTTGTTTTGCAATTATGGTCTAAAAAGCAGAGACACACTGCATTTCCCAGTATATGTGTTACAGACAGCCATGTGGTTTTTAAATAATTGTTTTTGTGTGTTTGCTTCTGGCAGTCAAGGGGTCAAATCGATATGACGTATGAGTGTTACTGGTAACTAAAAGGGATATAAAAAAAAAAAAGTTCAGTTGTGAAATCTATTGAGAGAGGGAGTTGCGTGGCCACGCTATCTGACCTCCAGATGTTAGCGCACCTGAGGCTTTCACTCGAGAGATAACTTTTACTTTCAGCTTGTAATATGAGAGCAAGAATAACAAAGAGATAATGTTTATATTTTAGTTAAACTGCATTGCTGGACTGTTTGAGCCCAACCACTGATCTTTACAACACATCTGTACTATTTTGGATTTTTAGGATTAATGGCAGAGCTTTAAGTGATAATAAAATAAACTAATGTTTAAACCTTACAGTCAAGTTAACAATAGTTAGTGCATAATTATTATTAGTTTCTATTTTTTACAACGTTGCCTATTTTTAGTGATCTTTTATGATTTTGAATAAATAAAAAAAATAATAATGACAAACATGAATTTCTATGAAAATATACTGCAATGAACTTATCCAATAAAAATAAATGAATAACCCGGAAAATAAAATACAGCGTGACGTATATAATTATTTACACAGGCAAATGATGGATTAATCGAAGCAACAGCAAAAATACTGCAACTACAGTCGCTGTAGTTATATTTTTTATCTTTCTCAATTCTAGGAGTTCTTACAATGTTAATCTTTATTGTTAAGAAGGAGATACCTATTTAGAGATGCAAAATCACATACATTCACAACAATATCACCATTATAATTGAATTGCCTCCTTAGCTCTTTTGCTGCAAAGAGGGTTCCATTGTAATAGAAGCCAAGGAATAATATTCAAGTGATTAACCTGGTCTAACCCGATAAAGCAGTTGATAATCAACGCTATTTTCATAATTAAATATGACTGTATATAAATAAATGAAAAAAAAGTTTGTGTTCATTTTCTAATTGCTTTAAAAATAAACCATTTCCTCGTTTATTGATATTACCAAGTTAGGTCTATTTGTCTTTATATATTTTTATTTCCAAACCACCAAAACTGATAGATAAATTAATAAACAAGCTCTTAAATTGATATGAAACTCAACCCAGAGAGCTGTAGATCATCAGATCCTTGTATTTTACCAATTTTTTTTAAGAGACACAATAGGAACAAGATATTAATAATAAAGTTGTAATGTAATCAGAATAAAATATATTCATACCCTTTTCTTGTCTCCTGTAGGTGTAATGTGTACTCTTTCAATGAACACACAACATTTTGTGAAATGGTAGATGATGCTTTCTCAAAACTACATATTTTGATGTAATCTGCCTTGTAAACATATTTTTTTTTTCAACCATAGTGTATCAATATTATTCTCTATAACCTAGCAAAATTATAATAATGGGTGCCTCATGCTCTTATTACTGGAAACAATGTGATTAACCATTCATTTCAAAAAGACAAAGAAAACAAAAGTATATTTAATCAATTGTGACTGTCACAAAGGGATAAAAAAAAATCTTCATCATGCATTGAAAGCAATGGCAAACATTTTAATTGTGTTTTGTTCACAAGATAACTTGGAGCTGTCCATGATACAAGTATAGTATGTTGTTTAATTATAAATAGTGCTGCTCTGAAATCTGAAAACATCTCTGTGCCTCACTTTATAGACTCATCATTTAAAATGAGAGCAAAGAATACAGATTCATTTAATAATAAAATATTTTTCTTAGGTCAATATGCATAAAAAAAGTTAGGTTCACAATTTTTTTTTTCTCTGAGAACTTGGATTAACATGTTCAATGACAGTAAGGGCTGCAAGATATTGAATAATAATGTTTTGCAATCCCCTCTGGAAGACAAGAGGTTAAGTGGTAGAAAATGATAATTAAGGTTAGTTTAGGGACATCTGTGATTTGAGTGTTTATAACTGTTTCATATTTTAACCCTATGAATACCTCTGGGGCCTGCAATGCAGAAGCATCGTCAGCTTTTCTAAAAGCATATGAGTTAATCAGAATCCTACACTATCGGTTGCTATGGAGATGATAGCATTGGTAGATTGCGGCCGTTTCTTCCATTTATCTTTTTTAATGCACAAAAAACAAACTGTCTTAATATTCTAAATAAATGTAACATCATGGGAGAACACATCCCCTGAATATTTTCAGTTAAATGATGCTTGTCAATTAACTGGTATTTTAAAGGGCTGCATAATTATTTTGTTTTGAAACCAGTGTGGAAATGACTGATGCTTAACAGAGATGGGATTCCTCTGGGTTGTCTGCGCATGTGGGGAAGGGAAACCCATTAACCCTTCAAGCTATGGTTACTCACAGAGCTCGCAGCTTGACCCACATCTTCTTGCTGGGGTGGGATTTCAGCTCCAGTGGAGATGGGCATCCCTCTAACAGCTCCTTGTCTACACTGGGAGACTCCATCATTCCTGCATAACACAAAGCCAGAATCCTTATCAGTGATATGCCAGTGAATCACATCAGCATCAAAGGGAACTGTAAGGTTAAATATTCTGCTCCAACAACCTCCCACTTCCTCTTGGAAATAGAAAATAATGGTTTCCTACCTGTACATTCAAGGCCCTGTTACAATAAAAGAGTTAAATTAATAAACCTCAGCAAGATGATACAAGAATACCATAATGATAGTGCATATCATTTAATACATATGCAAACAAACTGTAATAAACACTAATCCACCAAGCTTAGCCCTCTACACATGACATACCATTACAAATGATAGCAGAGTCAATGGTTCACTGATGGGAAAATCCGTAGAGTATTGCTTTGTACACAGAGATGTGACGGCAGGATGGGGGCTCATGCAATTTGTTTTTCTCTCAAATTTTCCTTGGTCGCCCCTGCGTCCTTCAAGGAGATCAGTTCACTCTCCATGTGTTGTGATGGATAAATATGGGCAGAGTGGAGGGGGGCTAATAGCAGCAGTGGTGGCAGGAATCAGGATGCCTGCTTCTACTGCAGTGGCATCTGTACGTGTATAGATGGAAGCGGGAGACTTCTAATACATGACAGAACATCCCCTAGTAACTCTTACAGGTTATAGGTGTCTGCAAATAGCACAGCTACATTCATCCTATGCAGAAAGGCTTTGCATATGACCTGTAGTGACAGTCCGTGTTCAGAAATGCCGCATGTGGCTGTCATGACAATAAAGAGATTTCAAAACCCCAGACAATAAGTGAGCTACTAAAATCCTGCGCTGCAGCAAGGGTACTAAACACCAGTTGTTATATATATATATATATATATATATATATATATATATATATAACATTAATGCAATAAATGATATGCATTCAAAATCAAATCAAATTAGTAAAAAAAACAATTTAGCTTTTCAATAAGACCCTTCAAGTGATGACATACCACTGTAAATATATGTTTCAATTATTATTTATTCAAGTTTTGTATTAATACTATCTATGTATATCCCAACCCCCCTAAAAAGAAGAGCTCTATGTTAATTCCCATTGCTGACCCCATTAGCAGGTTACAGAACCCATGAAGCTTACCTTATACTGCAGAAGATAAATGCAGCTAAATTCTCAGGAGTGAGATGCATGAGTGTCTGTATTAAATAGAAATGGATGGGGGATATAACATATATGTTGACTAAATAGCAGATAACAATGTGACTCCAAAGAGGTTGCTAGGCAACCACTGCAAACATAGGCAGTGCGACTCTCATTTAGGATCAAGGCATTTGGTACCTTTTACATTTGAATTCTGGTGTGAGACTGCAAAACATTTCTATCACTTAGCTTCAAATCAAAGTGTCTTCTTTAATGTATATTGGTCATCTTTAAAAATTGTGGTACTAACCATTAATGAACACAAACATTATTAGTAGAATTATTTGTATATTTTTAAAGAACTCTAAAATGGGGCAGCTGTAAGACAAGTTACATACTTTATATAAAGGCTAAGGACATAATAAGACCCTAACGCAGTTTATAAAAACTAACCCAAGGTCTCCCAGAGAAGACTACAAAATACTGTATTGGAAAGTCCTTTGGCCTTCTTTGGCAGCCAATAGGATAAGTAGCTCTTGAGCAAAGTACTGTATTTTAATTTTTGTTTTAATTTTTTTTGTTCTTATTATACCCATGATTTCAGCATATGCCATAGTGTGGGTTAAAGTATATAGTCATAGTATTGCTTTTAGTCAATTATTAAACAAAGGTTATATATTTGAATTTAAACCAATTAACATACACCTACTATTGTTTAATAATCACAAACACAAGTCCATTATGTGCCAGGGTATGAGACTGAGTAATGTATATTTCCGTTTTCTTTTAAAATAGAATTATAAAAAGGTATAAAGAAACCACAACTCTCTTCTTTTAAAATAGCAAAACTTCTGACGTATTGTTTAACTATTCACCAGCTACTTATAAGTGGGGCTCTGGTCTGTAACTATTAGATATAGGTCACAAGGCGATCATATGCTAGCACACTGTGTTTAGATTATGTTAAAACCTACATTTGATGCATGTTTTGTTACCTTGTTAAGTCAAACCAAAGTCAATCTAAAATAAATATAATCTAAGGGAAAAATCAAGTAATTCAAACAATAAAATTCTTCAAGTTCTAGATTTCTTTCTTGACGTTTTTAGTCATACCTATTTTTAAGTCTTTGGAACTATTTGAGAACACGTTCACTTCGTTTTTGGTAGAGAAGCCTCAGGCATTGCTCCTGGCATTCATAGCTCATACTAGCTAATAGGCATAGATTGATGACTCTCGTTATAGGCAGATTGTGATACAGACCATATCATTTTTCTATTACTCAATGCAGCAAGAGCACACAATGGGGTTCTAAATACTATATAGTCACCACCAACATCAAGAAAATGGCAAAACATATTAATAATGACTTAATCATGACAGCTATATTTCATTTTGACTCTTATAGGTCCAAATATATTTACTACTTCCTCAGCTAGCAGTATTTATCACATTGTTTTACTCTTTCTATATACTGATTTTGTATTATTGTGACTACTAAAGCTTCATAGTTATATTAAATGATTGCTGATGGTGTTCTACATCTCTAATTATATATACATTTTCAATGTCAGTAAGTCAATTTGCACTCTCCATATTGAACAGTAGATTAGTATTCATGAGAACCGTACTTTATTCTGTATCTAATTTCAGCATTGAGAAAGTAAAGAATAGTGATTAACATTTAATAGTGTAACAGCAATGCAAACATGTCTGCATGTAAACTGTATATTGCGTGCATGTGTATATTGTGTGTACATATATATACTGTATATATATATTGTGTGTGTATTTTGTGTATATATATATATATTTATGTATGTATATATATATATATATATATATATATACACACACACACTCATATGTGTGTGTGAGCCAAAAAATTTTTATAACGTAAAATTATGTATATAAATCATGTTTTTTTTTAAAAAAAGTATTATTTTATACGCATATAATAAAGATATATCCCTCATGCCACATATGTAACACTTGCTGGTAAAGGATGTTCAAAGAATTGATTCTTCAAAGACCAGTATAATTTAGACAGATGATTAAACACCACATAATAAGATAGTATGGATGTTTTTACATGAGATGACATCACTTTGATATGTATATATTTGTATTGGGGATAGATTTCTGCATGAACACGTATCTGTCAATGCTGGACTTGATTTTATGTCTGCAGTGTAATTATTTATAAAGTGGAATGTTTCTATGGTATATATGACAGATATGAAGATCGGTTGTCCTTTACACAGGTCAGGAAGTCATTACTCAAAGAATAGTAAACTATATGTGGTGCCACTTATGGTAAAGTGCCTTAATTTTTTTATATAAATAAAATGGTTTTAAAATGGTTATAGTAACTACATTTTTAGTATACTAGTTTAGTTTACTGTTATATGATATGTTAATTTTTAAACCCAGCCAGGATTTGAATAGCAGAAGATACAGGTATATATAGTCCTAAATGTCAGATAGTTGCTAATTTATATGTCAAGATTTGAAACAAGACATATGCTGGGCACAAAACAATATCTTAGATCTATTGCAGGAATTGTGTCTACAAAAAGACATGATCACTGGTGTGTGTGTGTGTATATATATACTGTATGTATATTGTAATATATATATATATATATATATTGTATTGTATGTGATATGTATATTGTATTGTATGTAACATGTATATTATAATATGTATATTGTATTGTATGTAATATG
>CAJPDP010302111.1:0-11295 GCA_905336975.1 Bombina variegata variegata
GTTTGTTTCATAAAATTGTGTACTTATGCTTCTGCAATAAAGCATTGTCTTTGATATTTAAAGCAACAGTTTCATTAAATCATACCCCTTCCACCACCCAAACATTTGGTCAATATATTTTTATATCCTTTGAGGATTTTGCTTTTAGCGCTTCCTTCTCCACCTCTTTGTACTTGCTCACTGTCTAGACACTTTGGGAGAATGTCCAATTTTAGGAAGCTTTCCTCTATAGTGCAATCAAGTGTTTTTTCTACCCTTACCAAAACTCGTTCACTAAACCTTACAAATATTGTAATTGAAAAAAGGGATAGTCTATTGAGTCTGGAGATGCCTGTTATTAAATCCACTGAATGAGATTTTGCTTGCTTACTTGGTGGGAAGAATCAGTCTGATAAAAAATATTACTTTTATTAAGTTGCTCAACTTTATGATCTTCAGTAAAATGTGTGCACATTAAGGGCTAGATTATGAGTGCAGTATTATTTATCGCTCCTGCTTGCACGCTAACTGCACTAGAAAAGCCAAACTTAGAATATTCTGCACGTTATCGTATTTCCCCATAGAAGTCAATAGAGCGCACAAACCCGATTGCATATTCTCAAGTAGGCTAACCCGACATGACAATATGAATGCATATATATATATATATATAAATATACATCTTTAGACATGTATATGTATGTATCTCTGTGATAAAGCCCTTTGCCTTGCCTTTTTTTTTTCCACCTGAGGTCTCATATCTTTAAACCTGTATAACGTTTTTGACGCAATTTTTTTTTAAAGAATTTTTATTAGATGGTGTTATTATGAGTGAAACTTTACTTTTATTATAGTGTATCATATTTTATTGTATTGTATTATAATGTGTTTTGTGCAACTTTTTAACCAGAGCTCTGAGGTTGCACTAACCTGACGTTAAATTCAATTGTGCTTGAAGGAAAAGAAAGCGTTCACTTTCAACTTGTAATATCACTTGTGCGTAACTATTTGCGCACCACTTGTAATCTGGCCCTAAACATTTAAATCTTTTGGTGCCATATATACTTACTGAGCTTTATTAACTCAAATGTGTCCAAGAAAAGATATACTGATATTCTGACCTACTTGCACCAATCAAAGATTTGAACTCCCTACATTGGCCTATTAAAAAAAATCATAACATTTATGTAAAAGTGCATATACAGCCGAATTGAAGTTTACATTCTTATGTTGAAGATTAAATTGAATTTCAATAAAATGCAACATCTCCATCTTGTGACCAAAAGAGGTTAGTGCATGAATCTATTTTTAAACAGACAATCCACTAATAAATATGTAAGACACATCAAAATAGGAATTCCTTTGTTGCACTTCTACAATATAAATCACCACTAAAGAAATAAAATGTAAATAAAGACAGTATAAATTTTAATAGAACTATCATTAAATATATAAGTTTAGTTTTTTTTCTTTCATCTTCTCTAAACTTGAATGCTGTAAATCTTAAATTAAAGGTGAAGAGCAAACACATTTTCCCACTAGTAGAATGTAACTAGAATTAGTTCAAAGTAAATATATGGAACAAGACACCTCAAACAAAACATTTTTAGTGTTAGAAATAATACAATATCCTGCCAAAAAAAGGTTGTAATTACGTTGAGTCCAGTCCTGGTTAGTACTATAGATCAAAATGAATACTTAAACAGATTTTGTATCAAGTGTTCACACAATGACTATACACAGATGTTAGTGTAAACAACATCATCATTGTACTTGGTTTTATGTCATTTACTTGAAATCTTTTTACAACTGAATTTGCAAACATAGAATATAGGGCCATTAAGATATTAGAAAAAAAAAACTTTAAATATTTAATGGATCAATTTAATACAAATATTGGTATTCTATTACTAGACCAAATACGTATATTTTGTTTTACTTTCCTTTACTGCCCATAAGCAATGCTTTAAAACATAAAATACTAGATAAACTATAACCATGAGAGAGATGTTCACATGCATTTCATAATTAAGATAACATTGACAAAAGTATGAAAACATGTTTTAAACCAGTGGTTCACAAACTTTTTTCTGGCCACTGCCCCCTTGGTTACATAACATCATCAGCACACCCCCACTCCACCTTCCAGGTAATAATATAATTTAGAATAACTGTTAACGAACCCCAATTCATGACATAATATCTATAATACAACCACTTTTACATTGAGAATATTTATATGACATTAATTTTTTTATTTTTTTTCCAAAGAGCTTTTTTTTAAAAAAACTATACACATACATCTCAAATGCAGTTTAGGGTTTACAGAGCTCACCCGTACAATCACTGAAAAGAGAAGAGCAAAAACAATACAGTATATAGGTAAGATAAGAAACAGGTGGGCTCTGAGGCTTTGGTTCCAGGCAGATCCAGCAACCCTACATCCCAATAGCACCCCTTTAAAGTGTAGCTTTCCAACCCCAGCTGCTGCAGCCCACCAGGAAATCTCCTGGTAGGCCAATCCGGCCCTGTAAACTTGGTTACAGACCTGGGTGGCTTCGGGAATCCATATTGCCCAAGATATAGTCAATGGTGGAAAACCTTGTTTGGAAAATGTCCCACAGTAGTTGTGGTTGTTGATCCTCATTCAGGTTTGATGAGGATTATCCCCCTGAGCTGCCTCCGAGGAAGGTAGGTTGTCTGGGGTCGGAGGTGTTATGCCCAGTGTGGAACAGAAAGAGCCCAGGTCATCCAGAGATCTGTACAGTGCCGTTTTGTCTCCAGTAGTTGCTATTAAGCATGTTGGGAACCCCCAACGATATGGGATTTTGTGATCCTGCAAAGTAGAGGTGAGAATTTTTAACTCCCTACGCTTCTGAAGGGTTGCAGGACTAAGATCCGAGAAAACTTGAAGTGTGAAGCCAGCATGTTGGATAGGATGTTTATTTCTACTGTGTTGCAGGATCTCTTCTTATCCTTGTAGTTCAGCAGCCTGAGGATAACATCCCTTGGAAGTGCTTTTGAAGATGGTTTTGGGCGTAATGCCCTATGTGCTCTCTCGATGGTAACCTCAGGTGACATAGGGGTTCCCTTAAGCAGTCGAAAGAGACCTTGGAGATATCCCTGCAGGGCAGTAGGGTTGATAGATTCGGGGATACCCCATATGCGAAGACTGTTACGCCGGCTGCGGTTGTCCAGATCTTCTATGCGGTCTAATAGGCTTTGTACCATAATTGCATTGTGTTGTACTTGTGAAGAGAATTCTTTTATCTTTTCTTGCAAAGTATCCTGAGAGTGTTCTACATTTGTGACACTCTGTGACAGATCAGAGACATCCTTGTGTAATTCGCTAAACAGGGTTTTAATTTCAGATACAATTTCTTTGATGTCTTCCTTCGAGGAAAGGGTTTTTAAGTCCTCTTTAGTGACATAACACGGAGGTACAGCAGCGAACATAGGTCCATGCACTGTATCATCAAGTTTAGGGTCATGCGGCATAGGGTTTTCTTACATTGTATGCGTTTCTGCTCCCTTTAGATAGTGGCTCATATTCCTGGTTTTAGGTCCCTTATCAGGGATACTAGGCTTTTTCTGCGCCATTTGTGTATATTTCAGGCTATAATGGGCAAAGAGGAGAAGCTTGCACACGGGCTGTCCGCCAATAATGCAGTATTACAACTAGTTGCGTTGCAGAGTAAATAGAGATTACCAAGTGGAGTCCTATGTGGTACTATGTTGTGGTGATGGCGCCAAAATGTTCTCCACCCAAGGGGGACTATGCTATCCCAGGGCGCCTCTTTTTTTTTTTTTTTTTTTTACCCCCTTTTTTCTTTTGGTTCCCCTTTTTAGGAGGTATGCAGTCTTATAGTTAGGTAGAATATACAAGATGGATCCACTCAATTACTGTATGCGTCACCTAAGACCCTTTTGTTAAATATGATCTATGATGCGACTGAGGCTTATTGCAATTGGTGGCCCTAGTTCTGTCAATGTGGACTCATTAAAGTTTATGTTGTCCCCCTTGCTTATAATTGCGCCCAGTTCTGTAACTACAGGCACTTACCATGCACAAGGAAGTATATGCGTATGACAGGCACAACCGGCTCATTCAGATGTCGGGCAGGATTCCGCCCTGCAGAGGGGCCAATTAACACGCGTTCATGAGGTATATTTTCTGGATTCTAAGTTTAAATTTGGTCCGTTCTTTTGGTTTTCTATTTTCCCCTCCTGCAGTGTGGCAGTGCTGCTCCGATGCCGTGATCTGAACTGCGACACAGCCCGCAGCCCACCCGGGTAATCAGATGCTGCAATGGCAATATGCAGCTCTCGGTAGGTGAAATTACAAGTCCTGCCTTGCTTTAGGATCCCCTCGGTTCATTGGGTAAATTGAGGTGTATGATTAGCCTTTATATTGGCTTTGAGTGCATTAGGGCCAACTGTCAGCTCGGGAGCTCTAGCAAGATGCGGCCATTCTCCTGTATGAAAAAAAGAACTGGAGAATGTTATATTATCATAAATCTAAAGACTTTGGGGTATAGTTATCATAGTGTGAGAGGACATGATACGATGTAGCGTATCATGTCCGCCGCACATCGATAAATGACGACAGCATACGCTGTCGGCATTTATCATTGCACTGCTGGTGCAATGCCGCCCCCTGTAGATTCGTGGCCAATAAAAAGAGAGAAAGAGTATAATACATTTCTTCCCCTTAAAAATGTACATATTAATATATACTTAAAAGTTAGATGAAAGACATGACTGGGAAAAATATATTTTTAATATTTAATCCCTATCCACCCCACTAGCTAATCATAAATCATGTAATATATTTAAAGCAGAATGGAATAATTGTATTCACAGAAGTTAATCACATCAAAGGCAGATATAAAACCTCTAGGTATTCATGTACGTAGGGTAAATATCCAATACATTGCTCTCTTAAGGCCGTCTCCTATGCTTTACATTTCTGCTTTTTAAATAAAGATAGCAAGAGAATGAATAAAAATTGCTAATTAGAAAATTAGAAAGTTGCTTAATATTGCATGCTCTATCTGAATCATTAAAGAAAAAATGTATGTTTAGTATCCCTTTAAGATGCCCTGGAGACTTGGATTATTCTTTTGGATCAGACACAGGAATTTTTCTTTCATTAAAAGTATTGTGTGTAGTAGAGCTCCCCGTTTACTTTGTATACAAAGTGACTTTGTTGTTTTAACTTTTGCAAAATTGCCTTTATACTGTGCTCTATATTTGTTAAACCTCAGCACACATCTCTGTAGTCACACCCCTGCTTCTCACTTTATTTGCGTGGGCTCTAAACAGTTAATTGAGCTGGTTTAAGCACTGTTATATTTTCCTGGACATTATTATCACCTATCTAAGATCCAAGGAAGTTACATTAAGAAGCTTTACCTCTACTTGAGACTGTCTTATTTATATATATTTCAGTTTTATTGCCTGAGGAAATGACCGTTGTGTGGTCGAGAAACGCGTTGTTATCAATAAATATTTGTCAAGTCTTTATCAGTCCTGAGGCTGTCCAGTTCGTTTTCCTTTTTACCAGTTCCAGTTGGGACGGCGTGCCTTCCGTGTGCTGCACACGGTGTCCTCTTATATCAGCCAAGATTAACGCTGAGAATTGGCACTCACGAGACAATCAACTGTTACAGCCGGAACGATCTGGACTATTGTACCTGCAGCCGGAGATCAGTGAGCTGACCACTGCAAAGTGTCAGCCTGCCGTTTTGCACCTATTCCCGGACAGGTGCCATTGCAATTGTGAGTGATATTTTATACAGCTTTCATTGCTTTTATATTCAGAAAACACTATGAGGCACCCTTTTTTCTTTCTTTAATTTCATCACAGGTGACCTCCACATCAGGTCATTGAAGCAGAGCTTGTCTGACTCTCAACATTCAACTATTTGAACTTATTTTGAATGTATCCTTATTCTGGATTGTGACTCACAGCACCATCAATGCATATTCTGGGACAATCTATACACACACATTTTCTAAGATTGTTGTTCTCTCAGATATTATCGGAGATATTTCACGTTTTTGAGGTTATATTGAGACTCTTAGATATATATGATCTTTATTTTAGAAGATTTGATTTATAATAATTACTGTTTTAGATTTTCCTTTTCTACCGGGTCTGGAGGGAGTGCCTGACACTAGGCACGCCCTCCAGCCCACAATCCCATTTACCAAGCTGCTATGGCTTCAGGACACCCAAATGGCTTCCAGTCTTTAGAATGTTCCATGCCATCCTATCGGCCCTAAAGCCCATCACAATTAGGACGGCATGGAACATTCTAACGGCTGGAAGGGGTTAAACAATATTGTAATGATGATGGTCGATAGTGGAGATATGTTACACCAAAAGCTAAATGTAAGACCTTTTTGGTCTTCTAAGTACCTTTATTTATATTTTTGGCTATTTTTTAAAAAAAAGCACAAGCAATTATTAAAAAAATTAAATAAAACACACGCTTGATTTTGTATCTGAAGAAGCTTGATCCTTTATTTTGGGCACTGTGGTATAATTATCAATATAATTTGTATGCTTCATGAGACTGAAAGAACACTGTTCCACTCTCACTAAACATGTTTATTTTAAAATCTTTGCCTGCCTGAAGTTATTAATGAAAAGCCCAACATAATTTATGTAAGCAGCCTGAAAATGGCAAAACTGGAAGTCACAATGATAAGTCTGTATTACTCCATATTCGAGTATAACTTTTACACTTTTCTAATTGTATAGATGATTTATATAGAAATATATCACAGGGCAAGATCCTATCAACACTTTCCTTTATAAAAAATATTCCTACTATTTTGTAAAGCAACAGACCCCTGAATTGATAAAAAAACATGAAGTATCATAACTTTCTATCATTACTTTTTGGTTCATAACAATCATCACAAATCCTAAAAAGTCATTAGAATGAAGTTCTTTATTAATATATATTAATTTGAAGGTTCATTATGTTTCCTAGCTATCTATAGTCAAGGGTTCTAATTTGTCTATAAAAGTGCCATTGAGTTCTGCTGACAATTTTCTTGCAGCGGTCCCTTTTTTTGTTCCCATTTTCGCAGCTTCTTCTATGGTGTTGGTCAATGGCATTCCTAATGTTTCAGGAAGCATAAGGGTGAGTATTCCAGTCAGAAAGGCCATAATTCCAACCAAAAGCTGAAACACAATATAATATTCCATTATGCAGTAATTGTTTTAAAGAACCAGTCAATACAGTAAATTTGCATGATCAACAAAGACAAGACAATACAATAGCACCTAGGTGCATATTTATCAAACTCCTTATGGAGCTTGATGCCCCTTGTTTCCAGCGAGCCTTCTAAAGACCGCTGCTCCATAACTTGTCCGCCTGCTTGTGCATTTATCATTGCGCAAGCATTTCTGGTGAAATGCTTGTGCAATGCTGCCCCCTGCACATTCGCTGCCAATCGGCCGCTAGCAGGAGGTGTCAATCATCCCAATCATATCTAATCGGGATGATTGCTGTCTGCCAAGTTAAGGAGCAGCGGTCTTAAGACCGCTGCTCCTTAACTCCTGTTTTGGAATAAGCAGCATCCGCTGCTTAATAAATTGGCCCCATAAAATTTAAAATGTCTTAAAACGCAGTCCTTACTAAGTGGAGAGAAAATGGATCTCATCTTCATATATGGTGGGCATGTCCCAGAATACAAAGTCTTTGGACACAGGTATATCAAGTATGCATTTGGAGTTCCATTATGAATAGATCATTTTATTGTGCTCTTAGCAACTTTTTGCCTAAGCCATAGAAATGACTGTCAATTACACAATGTAAAAATACTCTTTGAGATGCAGGTCAACTTGAATTTGTATTGGAAATATGGGAGGCATGGACTGAGCTTTGACATATTCATTAGGCTTTTGTTTGGATTTGTGTAAAAGGTTAACTTCTCAGAAGTTCTGATAGCCAACATCCTTGTTAAGTGTGATGCATTTTAAACTGATCCCATCAATGAGGAGAAAACACTCTTCTCCTGGTGAGACTCCAACTTTATATAACAGTATTGGGCTTAAAGGTATATGATGGAATATATTGACTAAGGGCCAGATTACAAGTGGCACACTAACTGTTGCACTCAAGCAAAATCATGTTTTTTGGCGCATATTACAAGTTGAAAGTAAAATGTAATCGCACAAGCACAATCACATTTTACGCTTGTCGCGTAAGCACGACTGAAACCCATACATAAACACTGTATAGATATACTGCATGTATATATTTATATATATATATTTTTCTTTTTCTATGGATTATTTAGTTTTTGTTACAGTATGTATAATTATTTTTAATAATTATTGTTAATTTGTTAAAAATATTTTATATGTAATACTCCTATTAACACATTGAAGTTAGCAATTTTTCATGTGCACTAACCCGAGATCGAGTTAGACCTAAATTGTGAACCCTGATGCACATTATGCATATTTTACATTCTTTGTTCTTCACAAAAAAATTACATTTCTTTCTATTATTAAATATATATTTCTATATATATATGATACTGTTAATATAAAATAGATATCTATACCTATATAGCTAAAGGAATAGATATACATGTATAGGTATATACAGATTTATATTGAAATATGTATTTACAATAACAAATTACATTATCCTGTATGTGAAGAGCATTGCAAATGTGAAATATGATTAACTTTTGTCGGGTTAGCGCGTGAGCAATAGTTTTTTTTCTTCTGGGCTCTACATTGACTTTGATGGGGAGAATAGGTTAACCCGTCACGATATTTGGTAAGTGTGCGTCAGGTTTCGCACTCTCACAAACGTTTTACTTTCAACTTGAAATACACGCACAACCAATTTATACTTTCCGATAAATGTATTTCTTTTGGGCTGATGAGAGTCCACAGCTTCATAACATGTGGGATACATTCCAGCCTATTAGGAGAAGGTCAAGAACCCTTCCTCCCACTTTCTCTCCCTCTCCAGTTTACATATTGCCAAGAAGAGGAGAGAGAAAGAAAAAAAGGTAGGAAAGACAGAAAGCAGGGTTTTGAGGTACAAATGAGAACTGTCACCCATATACGAAAAATCAGCCCAAAGGAAATACATTTATTGGTAAGTATAAATTCTGTTTTCCTTCTTAGCTGATGAGAGTCCATAGCTTCATAACATGTGGGATACAATACCCAAGCTGAGAGTTCATGTTAGGGACGGGTGGACCAAAATTTGGAAAAGGTGTAAAGGAAAGACCAAGTTGCCGCCTTGCAAATCTGTTTTAAGGACGTATCATCCTTGAGAGCCCAGGAAGTAGATACTGATTTCATAGAAGGAGCAGTTATTCTTTTCGGTGGCAGTTTTACTGCAAACAAGTAAGCCTTACGAATAATATGCTTGAGCAAGGATGAAAAGGTTACCGCTGTAGCTTTTTGATTTTTCCTAGGACCATATTAGTGGACAAATAAACTGAAAGTTTGTCTAAAGTCTTTAGTATCCTGAATATAGAACTTTAAAGCTCTTATTAAAAGGCTTTGGAGCACCTCTGAAATCTTCAACCTCTCTCCTTGGAGGCCAAGAACAAACTAGAGAGGGAGAGGAAGTTGGAGTGTCTAAAACTATGTCAGGGTTCTTGAAATTCTCCTGATAGGCTGGAATATATCCCACATGTTATGAAGCTATGAAGGAAAAGCTTACTTGTAGAGAAGTTTACTCTCATTCAAAAGCACTAAATAGAGCGCCACTTGTAATCTGGGCCTAATTTTGAGAATTTTTAAAATAGTTGGACACATTGTTATTTGGAAAACAATTTCTTTAATGCTATATGTGTGCAAGTCATTTTGTGTTTGTTATTAGAGAAGGAATTTTGCTTTACTTAAAATGTATGTTATATTGGAAATATATGTTATGTTTCCTCCTTAGATGGAAAGTCAAAAATAAACTTTCATGATTCAGACAGAGCATGAAATTGTAAGACACTTTTCAGTTTTGCTGTCAAATTTACTTAGTTCTGTTTGCATTATTTTTTTTGTTAAAAGCGTATGTACATATTCTTAGCAGCAGTGATGCACTACTGAGAGCCAATCGGTGATTGGTGGCTACACACATTGGTCAACATGTGTTTTCAGGGGTTAAACACATAGTCCTATGCAACAACATTAACAATAATGAAATTCTCCAATAAATTAGAGCATTTTCATTTTTTCCCCTCCACTTTTTAAAATTAAAATAAGTCTAAAAATAATTTGAAAAATCTCAGTCATATAGATCTTAGCTGCTGTCAAATTCATCATTTATACCTGAGGCATGAATATCCAAACATCTGTGAGGTAGACACAAAAGGGGGCAACCACACTACCCATACGACATATCATGCTTCCACTACCAACTGCAAGAGACCTAAAAGAAACCATAAGAGATTGATTTACAGATATAAAAAAATAATCTTAAAGCAGATTATTATTTATTAGTTATCTGCATAAAATAAATTCCTCTGAATATGGAAGAAGGTGGCCGCTTTATTTAAAAGAATAAATGTAGCTCCGAAAATAGCCGAACGGCACGAGCAGCCGCCTTCTTCCGCATTCAGAAGTATCCAAAACCTCCTAAAGCGCATATCTGTTATTTATAATTACAAATAAAAGAAAGTAACAGTTATAGCCATCACTGCTAAATCATGTGTTCTATTTCTTGTCTTCAGAATCTTTGCAACTGAAATGGACTATGCCATCCTGAGTCTGTGATTTATATGCTGCCTTGTTATTAGAGATGGGCGAATGTTTTGCAACATTTAAAAAATGAAACAATTTTTTTTATTTTTATTGAGGTTACAAAATATACAAATAGATGCAGGGTTACAATACAATCTTACACTTGAGTATATGAGAGCAGTTTTCATAGCTGTCACTAGGTTCTATATTATATACAAGAGTTTTAACATGTAATATAGTACTTTTAAGCTGATATAATATAAAAATAGAAAATGCAACAATACACTTTGTATATAGTATAATATATAAATAAGATATAACTATCCCAGTCGTAAGCACATCAGTTTGTAAGTAAGCAAAAAAAAGTATATTCAGCATCAAACCACTTTTATATTTGAATCCAAGTGATGTGCAGTCACTAGAGGCAGGTGAGGCAGGGCTTCACCTCTCATATGGGCAAAAAACATAATTTATGCTTACCTGATAAATTTATTTCTCTTGTAGTGTATCCAGTCCACAGATCATCCATTACTTGTGGGATATTCTCCTTCCCAACAGGAAGTTGCAAGAGGATCACCCACAGCAGAGCT
>CAJPDP010302191.1:0-11492 GCA_905336975.1 Bombina variegata variegata
GAAAGCTAAACCTAGGCGGTTCATATGCTAATTTCTTAGACCTTGAAGACTGCCTCTAATTTGAATGCATTTTGACCACTAGAGGGCATTAGTTCATGTGTTTCATATAGATAACATTGAGCTCATGCATGTGAAGTTACCCTAGAATGAGCACTGACTAACATGCAAGTCTGTCAAAAGAACTGAATTCAGGGGGCAGTTTGCAGAGGCATAGATACAAAGTAATCACAGAGGTAAAAAGTATATTTCTATAACAGTGTTGGTTATGCAAAACTGGGGAATGGGTAATAATTCTGGTGTTGACTGACCCTTTTTATGTCTGTGTTCATTTTGTTAGTATAGTAATACTGTAAATGGAAATATATGTCAGTATGTGGTTGATTTTGGTTTCCTATTACAGGGAAGCAAGGGAAAATTACCACCTGGTGCATTTTTGAATTTGCAAATCACTTCATAACAGAAAAAAAGGAATTCTGCTGCTTTTGTGTGTGTGGGTGAAAAAAAAGCTTGGCGGTAGCAATTAGCGCTCAAAAAATTAACCAGAGGTCAGACCTCTGGTTAATTTTTAAAATGTGCCCCAACTGCCCCCCCCCCCTAAAATGTGTGTAGTGCCTTTGATAAAATAAAAAATATTAGCTTATTTACATATATATTTATATACATATATATTTAAATTTGCTAACCATCACTGCTCGACTTACCTTTGCTGCACTTAGGTTCTGTACCGTGTATGACGGCATTAGAATGAGACTCCCATTGGAGCCTATGGAATCACGCTCTCTGTGAAATGCAAACGCAAGGTTGTGTTCACATTGCACCTAACTTTTAATACCAGTGCACATTTGGGTGTGCTGGTATTACTAAGTGGAGAACAAATATTGCTTTTGCGAAATCAAAATTTTGGGCTCCACTTGTAATCTAGTCCTTAATGTTCTGCAAATGTTAATCAATCTGAATGAGCTCAATCTGTCTGTCTGTTTCCCTGTCTGGATGATTTGGTCAGATCTGTAGTAAAAAGTTTACAGCTCAGACAAAAGAAAATTAACCAATATATAATGTCAAAATTACAGAGAGCATAGGAAAAAGGGAATTGCATTAAGCCTAATTTTTTTTAAATGAATTTTTATTGAGGTTTGAATTCAGGCAGGCCCGGACTGACCATAGGGCATATCAGGCAAATGCCCGGTGGGCCGCGCATGCTGAGTGCCCCAATTTTTTTTTTAATTTTTTTAATCTTCCAATCATATTATTTCTGGTCTGGAACTCTACTGGAGTTGCACTAAAATAAAAAGTTTTATTTAAATAATATTTAATGGCTATTGTCTGTACAACCTGAGCAATAAACCTGCGCAGTAATTCCACGCCACCAGTGAGAGCGGGATTTTTAAGAAGAAGTTTTAGAGAAGTGTGCTTTGCTCTCAGACTCAGAGCAGTTGGCTGTGCCTGTACCGTCCCAATGAGCTGTATCTGCATATTACTTGCCTGCAGGCAGCCTTCCCCTTCTGGACACCTACACTCAGGTCTGATCTTTGTGTGAGGCAAGCGGGCCATCGATCCTGGGCCCTATGATGTTAGTGTTGCAAAACTTGCAGGGCTGGAGTGGCCTTCAGGGAAGCAGGGCAATCATCCCGTGAGCAATAGCAGACAGCACAGCCAGCAATACAGGCAGGCTGCCTCGGGATCAGGAGTCAGCATGCCACTTGTGTTTAAATTCATACATAAGTAAGTTTGGGTTTTGTTTGTGTGTATATCATAGGGGAAATGATCGTTATGACATTTTGTGCCGAAGAGAGGATCAATTGTTTTTATTATTTCAGTAATTACCAAAAGTACTGCTCACTTACATAATGTTCTTGTAATATTAAACAGACCCATGATGCAGTATAAATAAGTATGGTGCAGAGGTTGTTTTGGTTTAATGCTGATCACAAGGTAATATGATTGTTTTTGTATGTCATTATTCACATTTCAGATGTGTTTGGTCTTATTTTTGTATTACCTTTTGATGAAGAGATAGAAGATCTATTCATTAAAGCTTGGTAACCATGTGAGCTGCCAATGAGAGATGTGGCAGGTCTGTGAGGTCCCTAATAGGAAGCAAAAGAGGAAAAATTGCAGTTCACTTAGTAGTGCATTGTCCTAGGGGTATAGCTCTACGTAGTATAATATAAACTTCTACAATAAACAACTTCTTTAATTCTTATGCTTACTTTCATTAACAGCTGTAGTATATATAGAATCTCGACAATAGTCTATAGAGTCCCCTAATTACTGTTTGTCAAGTCTTTCATATGAAAAAAAACCCATCATGTGGTCCCTATGAAGAAAATAGATTTTGAGATGGAAATATGCCACTTGGGGTGTTCTCTATAATTATCTCACTATACAAGCTCCAATTCTGCTAGGTGTTCTACTATATTCTTGAGGCACATTGCAGAAAGCAAAGAGTGACAAATGCGTCTCTGTAATAACAATATACCACAAGATGTTGCATGGAATATCAGGGGTGCTGTGCTTCAACAGCAGTCCCATCATGTTCACTCTGAAATTATGAGGCTGAGCAAGGGTAACAGCAGGGGCCTTTATTAGCAGGGGCATTACAAGGGCAATATAGCCTTTCTGCTGAATACGCTTGAGTGATTCTCTCTGACAGAGTTCAGATTAGATATGCAGAAGATAAATAGATTTAAGGACCAATGGTGCTGGATCTGGTTCAGAGTCAGAGCATGGTTAAATAAGGTGCTATCACATGTGGCTCCTTTGGGAAGAGTTCTGCCTCCTTATCTCTGTCGATGGTCGCAAACTTTAAAGGTGCGCCCTTTATATTTAGGACCCCACTGTCGGCTTCCAAAACTCCCCAAAAATACACAAAGGAGAGTGGCGGTTGATGGGATCCCACAGCAGCAACACCACCTGTATGTGCAGGTGGAAAGTGAAGATCATCATCTGGTCGGGGGAGCAAGAAGCGGCCCGCAAGGTCTTGACAAATGCGGCATGATGGTAATCCAGCAGTTTCCTGATCTCCAGTATAATATAGTCCTCCATCCCCACAAGTTACTGGAACAATTAGAAGTAGCAAGTTTTTATGGTGAGTATAAAGACTTTTTCTTTCTGCAGTGACTGACAAGAAAGCACTACTATGTAACGACGGATGCCGGGAGCTCTGCTGGGGGGGGGGGGTAGTTAGTAGGCTGCAACCTGATGTAATCACCGGAGGACAGAAGTTGCAACAAATTTTAAAGATAATGACTTTAGCCAAAAAGGAACATTCTGCTATGTAGCATGAAGATTTTGAACAGATTAATTATTTGATCTGGTGCAGCAAGCAATCTTGCGACCTATCATGGCTGCCACCTGGAAGTTCCTCCTTAAGCCAAATTTTTTATACACTCATGTATATGTACCCAATAGTCTTACATAAGTAAAGCTGAAAAGCCGAATACATGCAGGCAAAAAAGCTCACAAAACATTGCAATAACTTCCTCTCATCATAGGTAACTAAATGCTAAGTAGGAGCTGCTGTGATGTTTTGATGAGTTGTTTTGCCTGCGGTAAGACCATTGGGTATTTATCAAAAACAGTGGCTGAGCGCAATTAACTTTTTCCTGTGGGCTAATGTATCCATCACATTATTTATTAATTACATAATTAATGTGCACTTCCACATAGTATATAGCACGTGAGGTACTTAGAGTTAAATCAGCTGGATCTTATGTTGGATTAATTAGTGTATGATCTTGACATGCACAATTCACAAGTGTTTGTATAACTGGTTGCTATGACAACCTCTTGGGGGTTCTTTCATTGGGATGGGGTTATCACACATTATTTAAAGTGTTTGTCACTTTGCTTTTAGCTGAGGAAGGGGAGAGTTTCCTCGAAATGTTAAGAAGCATAATAAATTGCCACAGCACAGACGACCAGTTAGTACCCACTTTTTCATTCTTCTGTTCATACTTTGCAAGCAACCTGGCAGCATTATGATATAAGTGAGAGTTATTTTCATTTCTCTTCCTTTCTCTCTCTCTCTCTCTCTCTCTCTCTCTCTCTCTTTATCTCTCTCAGTCTTACTTTTCTCTCTCTTTCTCTCTCTCTCTCTCTCTTTCTTTTTCTATCTCTTTCTCTCTCTCTCGCTCTCTCCACACATAAGTGTTAATGATGCTATATTATAGCTGTACCCTGAATTTCAAAGTGTTTTAGGGTAAAGGGGCACTGGGATAGTGATTGATTTAAATAGGTAAACAATCGAAGAAAATAGACTATCCTACCCAGCACAAACTCATGCCTGTAGACAATATATATATAAATGGGGCTGGCAAAAAATGGTATCTACTGAGGAAGATAAAAGCAAATATTATAAATTTTGAAAACACAATGGCAATTTATTAGTTACTGTCACAGCGGCTAAAAATAAAGAAAACCAATTATACCATAGTGCACTATGGGACTGATAAAGAGCTCTCCACGAGAAAAAGTATATGTATATGAAATCAATATAAAGATGAAACTAATACAGATAATCATAAATAAGCACAAAAAGAATTGTCCTGCTATTTCACAGTGATATTCTTTCGATCAGTTCCTTCTCTGCACCATGGATTGGGAGGAGACAAAAGTTCAGTAAAAGCTTATGAAGCATAACGGGACGATACTGTAATTCCCTTTTACCATCGCAAAAAAGTGCTTTAATTAGCACTTCAGAGAATCCTTCCCTGTGATAAATCTTCAGCAGATGGGATGTTGTATAGCATAGCGTCCCATTCACAAACACAGCACTTATGACTACCCGCAGTGTACTCACTCAAACACTCACAGGGGGTAACTGCAGGGATACCGGTTATCTTGCTAGGCGGGCACTCAGAGTTCACACGCCAATGATCAGTCGGACCCGTCTGGCCTTTCTCCTTTGCGGCGTCATCCGGTATGTGTCTTGAAACAATTTAAACAAACAGTTCAGAGAAGGAAAGAAGGAATTGCAGGCTGCACCAAAAGAGAGTATATGCAAAATCCAAAAAAGTATTCAGGCATAATTAAAACAGGAGAAAAAACAATTTAGGCTCCCCGGTTACCTCACCTTTAGCAGCGTTTTCCACAGTGCTGCCCTTTATCCAGATGGCTCACCATAGCTCCTCAATGGTCTGCAGCGTTGTATTTTGTCTTCCTCCTCTGAAGTTGTCAAACAATGCCTGCTGGACACGTACATTTATATATATCTTGTCTATAGGCATGAGTTTGTGTTGGGTAGGCTAGTCTATTTCCTTCTATTGTTTACCTATATATATATATATATTCATTAATTTATTTAAAGGACCACTAAATACAGTAGGATTGAATAATTTACAAATACACAATAATAATACAATACATTAGCGCTTAATTTGAATTTCAAATGAGCAGTAGTATATTTTGTATCAATTTCCTGCTCTCTGTATCGTGTGACAGCCATCAGTCAATCACAAAATACATAAACGTGTGTACTTTTGCACATGCTCAGTAGCAGCTGGAACCTCAGAAAGTGTGCATATAGAAAGACTGTGCACATTTTTATTATGGAAGTATATTGGAACTTTTTTTTAATGCCTTAGCTGAATCATGAAATTTAAAAGTGGCCCTTTAACTGTTATTTAAAGCAGACAGTAGGATTTAAACGCATGTTGCTACAGCTTGTTTTTGTTGTTGTTTTTTTCCCTTCCAAAATGAATATTATAGCAAGAAAAAAAATAAACAAAAGGGGGGAAAAGCATGCTAAATGTATCTTGCCAATATATGGAATCATTAGCTCAACATTTTAATTACAGTAAAGAGGATCTTTATTCTTGTTTGGATGCATTTATTTTTGATGTTTTTAATGCTACAGTATAATATAGAGGTAACTGGCCTTTTCATCAGAAGTACCACATTATACAATTTTTATAAACCGTGGGCTTATGATAAGCTCTTAGCTTCTTACGTGTTTAGAATTTAGTAGTCTCTTAGTTTAAAAGTCAATCTCCTCCAAAATATTGTATGATGAAGAGTTATTTCTGTTGCCATGAACTGAATAATACTCATGGTCTTGAGAAACATCTGTTATCTAAATGATTTGGAGAAAAGGAATAAGTATTTGCACTGTGATCTTACAAAATTCTTTCTAACTGTCCCTATTTGAGAGGGATAGTCCCTAAGTGTGGTCCCTGTCCCTCTGACACAGCCATATGTCCCTGTTTGCAGAATTTATCTTAGTCTCACCAATGCACCTCCCAGACATGCCAATAAAACCTCCAAGGCACACACCGACCGCCCAGGCACACCCACAATCACGCCCACAAACCACATGTGACCCTGCCCTTCCCAGCATTAGTGCACTCACAGAACAGCCATGGTTCCCTCAACCTCCTGATACCCATCCGCAAATATTGTGAGGTGAACGTGACATCATATGGATGGACCCACAGAAGCCATCATCAGCCATCAGTAGTGTAATGCCCATTTGTGAAGAGAATAACATTTCTTCCATAGTGATATATTTCCGTTCTATGTAAAATGCAATGAGATCTAGGGGCCGATTTATCAATGCTTCAACTGATAATACGCTGGAATCTCGCATCAAATTAGATGCAAAGTTGATCCGCCATAGTTAACAAAGTGTCAAGATAGTCAAATTTTATAATGTGTGACGTAATATACGCTCTCGCGATAGCAATCTGACGCAGATTGATGCTTGTGTTATTCGAGCGGAATACTGATCATCCGCCATCACATTCGACTCTATTTGACCCTCTTTCCAATCTATCAAACATTCTACAGGTACGCTCACGTCTATTCCGACGCAAAGTACCTATTGTTCAAACCGCCACCCTTGAGGCCGCAAATGCCATAGAAATCAATGGGAGTCTAAAAACACAAAAAGGTTATGTTTGATGCTGCAAGACAATGAAGCATATTAGATAATGAAAGTAAATTAGGGAGATGTTACCCTACTTATGGATTATGTTACATCTTTGTCTCTCATTACAAAGCAAGGGGACAATATTATTGCTCCCAAATTTGGTGCACTGGTAGATATAGGGATAAAAATAAATTAAATAATATAGCCAACTTCCTTTTTTTTTGGATAAATCTTTTTGCACCATGTTTAACGCATTTAATACAAGTTCCACTCACACTTGTATTACATGCGTTAAACTCGCACCAAATTTGAAGCACCACTTTTCTCACCAAATTTTACGCAATACTCAAACTCCTAAACAACCCACAAATTGGTAAAGTTTTCCTCAACTTCTTATTGGTAAATGCATAATCTTGTGATTAATGAAATCAGCCAATCTGATTGAAATATACATTACAACTTGTAAGTGCCATTTGTTACATTGTGTATTATACTTTGAAAGTATGTATATGTGAAATTAGTATTAAAGATAAACATTGATGATGACATTAGGCCACACAGTGTAATATCTCTGAGAATGATTTTAATAATCAAATGGTGTTTGATTCAATATAATCTTAAGCTGATAGCTCAAAGGGATAGTTTACCTAACATTAAACTGTCATGAATAAGATACAGCAGACATTAAAATCACCTCTTTACTGTCATGCTATTTTCAGTGTTTAAGGATAAAAGTAGCATTATCCTCTAAGAAAACTTTTTACTTTCATCTTAAATTACGCCCGATATCCGACGTGCACAAAAAGCCGAAGTCAAACAAAGTGTGACTTGATCAGTGCAAAAACATTTAACAAAATGATCCTTGCACCTATTACTAACAATACATACTATTAAAACAGAATATTCATACAAGCAAGTGATGTCACCGCTAAATGCACATATCCATTTTTAGTCCAGAAATCAGAAGATAAACTAGGCAAACAATGATTCTGTGTTGTTTTCAGACGGTAGTGATTTTATGTTTGAGTGGTAATATCTGCAGATCAATGGGGGAAAAAGCACTGACAATATCAATCAACTGTGAAAGATCATCATTAGTCCCTTTAACTATTTCAAACAGCAATGCTTCTTTGAGGTGGCAAAGAGAATTCAGAGCTCTCTTGCTGTGGGTGATTGACTGTCTCTTCTCTCGCGTGATTGGTTGTGCGAGTGAAGGGGTGGACATTACACCCTCATCAGTGTGGGTAATAATGCATACGGTCAGCAGACCAACAGATCCGCTGCCCTATGCAGTGAAGGCGTGTGGATGACTTCTCAAGTTGAGAAGCTTGTCCGCATGCCAGTTAATACAAGAGGCCCTCATTCCTTATATTTATAATTTGTGCACAGCTTAAAACCGTCAGAATGGCTAAAAGCAATAATAAATAATTTTCTGATGGCCACGAGTGCTTTTGTTAGTGATCTAAATTCTCAACTTTATTTCCCACTTAACAAACATAAAAATGTAAAACTTTCCAGCAACTGTTCCTAGTTTTTATTGAATACCAAATAAATTCCCAGGTTTTCAATTACTAAACTTAGCATTTTGTTCACATTGAAATCGTTGCATATGGAAAAATGTTCATTGAAAACATTATTGCCTAAATTATAAGTATATGCACAGGGCATGTACTATTAACAATAGGGGAAAGTGATAACATATTGGCAGTGTTCTGCTTGTAAACTGTACACAACACACAGCTCATGTTTGCCATTATTACATGGTTAGTCTGCTAATAATATATGTTGAAAAACCCAGTTCTTATGATTCTCATGGAAAAGGTTGAACCAATTGTTTAAAAAAAAATGTTTTTCCAAGTTTTAAAAGGGTCTTTGGGTACATTATATAATTTTATTGAGGAAACCACAGAGTTTTGTAAATTATTGCTTGGCAGTCTATGATATATCTTCTCTATTATTTGTTTTCCAGCTTACTAAAACTAATACTTTTGTCTGTTTCCAAGCATTTTAATTGCATCTTGTATTGGATGGCTGGTTTTTAACTTGTACATTATCCAAACACCAGAAATGTCCTATGTGACCTGTAGATTGCTTCATCTTAGTCACGAAGGCAAGAATTGTATATGTCCACTACTATTTAAGTACTCTTCTGGGACTTAAAGGGACATAATACTCATATGTTAAATCACTTGAAAATTGTGCAGTATAACTGTAAAAAGCTGACAGGAAAATATCACCTGAGCATCTCTATGTAAAAAAGGAAGATATTTTACCTCAAAATGTCTTCACCTCACACAAGTAAGTGCTCAGTGAACAGTTATTCTTCAGCTACTGTCCAGCTGTACGTTGAAAAAAAACAATAGCCCATAAGCATCAGCAGTGCTAAGGTCATGATTTGCTTTTCTGTGATCTTGTGAGATTTCACTGAAATCTCACAAGATTTCATATTAAACTTTCTTAAACTGAGTAGGAAAATAACATGACTGTGCCTGCATCTGATGCCAGATGCAGGCTCTCTTGCAAGTCCTGAGACTAGCATCCTGATTGGCTGCTTAAAGTCCCTTTACAATGGGGATGAGGCTACTGAGGAAATTTTGATGTAAAATATCTTCCTTACTGTTCGGAGTAAGACTGTGCACTGGACCTTTTTATTAATATAATATGGGATTTCACTTTGCGAAAGAGTAGGTTAAGCCCATTTATAACCCACTTTTGTGTGGCTCTCAAAACCATAGTCTTTGTATATCAGGAATCTTTTTACTCGTGAACGTGCTTCTTAGTCATAGGTTTTTACTCTGTGAATATTGATAATTATTTTTGGTTGTATAGGTTAATTTACTTGGTTCTATATATTCTTCTTGGGCTTTTCTGCTGAGATTTTAACTGTTTTTATGTGCGGTACATTGTTGCATTATTTAAATAATGTAATTAAAAATTGTGGGTGTTTTTGGCAATATCTTTTTGTAAGTTAATTGATCTATTTGTGAGCGAGTGCTGGTTAGGGTATCATTTCCTTTTTTCCCTTTAAATGACATGTAATGGAACAAAATTATTAATGAAGTTATACTGCAAAGTCATTTTACTACACAATGAAACTATTTATATTGTAGTATCAAGCTGTTTACCGTCTCTATAAATAATCCAGTGCAAAAGATCTGTATAAAATACTTTTAAAAAAGTGTTAAAAACTTTATTTTATTAACAATATTTAGAGATTTTACAAATCCAAAGGGACATGAAACAAAACAAAAAAAAAGATATTTTATGGTTCAGAGCATGTGATTTCAAACAGCTTTCCAATTTACTACTATTATCAAATTTGCTCCATTCTCTTGATATCCTTTGTTGATGGTGCAACTTAGCTAAGAAGCTAGCTGGACACATCTGATGAACCAATCAAAAGAGACATTTGTGTGCAGCTACCAATTAGCAGCTTGCTCCTGGTAATACATTGCTGCTCCCAAGCCTACCTAGATATGCTTTTCAGTTAAGGATATCAAGAGAATGAAGCAAATTAGTTTATCGAAGTAAACTGGACAGTTGTCTAAAATCATAAAGATCATATCTCTCTGCTACATAGAGACTAAGCAGAGCACACGGTTGTCTCTTTATAAACTGGAAAATATATATGTAATGACTATTACTTACACAATATGGTTAATTGAACCCTTTTATAGAGAAAACCACAGTATTTAAATTTTCAGTATAGGTACTTGTTTCAAAAGACAGAAGCAGCTATTTCACATGACAAAATAATGGTTAATGAGCTGTTTATACACAAATTAACGGGGCAAAAATGTCAAAATGAAAATGTGAAAAGGTGCATTTACATTTTAAATAGAATCATTCTTGCATTATACTTTCATTAGCAAAAATACTTCTAGTTATTACTGTTTTTTAGGTAGCATATGCACATATGCTGTGAGCATCCTGTGCACCAGCATTTAAACACAAATTAAGTCTTCACTGATGCAATTCACCCCACCGCCAGCTCTTTGTCAGGGCCGCCCTGGGAAATTTGGAGACCAGCCTTACTTTTTGTTGAGTCAGCAAAATGTGCACGCTCCATTTTTCTCAAAGGGCATTACTGGAATACTCCTTCCACCAATGTTTAATTCTGAATAATATTATATTAGTTTGTATTAAAATAAACTTTCAGATTATTGTTATATAGGCACCCTACAACTCAATTGCATCCAATAATTACCACTTTAAATTGTACCTTTCCAGCCCCAGCTGCTGCAGCCCACCGGGTAATCTCCTGGTAGACCAATCCAGCCTTGTTCTCTGTGCAGGCATGGTGCTTGAATCCTAATCCTTTAGTAAGATGCAGCGTATGTGCGTATGCCACTGAAACACATAACTTTTAGTAGGCTTATTTTTGCTAATGAAAGTGTATTAGAGAAAAAAAAGTTTCTGTTTAAAATTAAATTGCATTCATGCATAGAATGGATCACTAGGAACCCATAAAAAGGGATTATCCTCTTCAAGAAGTTTTTACATTTTACAAAGATAAAAGGCAAAAGGTATTCTGTAAAGTGTTAAATCTACACTGACAGGTAATTCTTTCAATAACTTTATTCAATCTTCAGTATGTATTTCTATGGGCTCCATGTACGAAGCA
>CAJPDP010302225.1:0-10386 GCA_905336975.1 Bombina variegata variegata
ACACTCACACACATACAAACACACTCACACACATACACACACACACACACACACATACACACACTCACACTTACACACATAGATACACTCTCACACATACAAACACACATACACACACTCACACTTAAACATACACACATAAACACACTCACACACACATACAAACACACTCACACACATACACACACACACTCACACTTACACATACACACACTCAAACACATACAAACACACTCATACACACAAATACACCCACTCATACACATACATACACACTCACACATACATACAAACACATACTCACACACATACACACTCACCTGCACACATACATACACACAAGCATACACATACATACATACATATACACTCACACACACACACATACATACATACATACACACTCACAGTCTCACACATACATATATACACACTCACACTCATATACACACACATACATACACACTCACAGTCACACACATACATATAAATACACACACACACATACACACACACACAAACAATTTACAGTATATTCTATAGAAAGAAAGAGAGGGGAGGGAGGACAGAGAAACAAAGAGGGAGAGAGGTGGAAAAATATCACTTTACTAGTCAAAGTACAAATGTTACTAGTCCAAAGTAAATAAGTTACTAGTCCACTCAATTTTAAATAAATAAAAAAGATAACTTTCCACTCATTCACTGCAATATCTTAGCATCTATCTATCTATCTAGAATCCACACTCAAAGTAACTATTGACTTATAATGGATTTTAGGAAGGGGGTGGGGGATTCTCCCCAAACATCATCAGTGAATTGTGACTTTGCAAAAATTCTGGGGAGAGAAAGCTACTGAGCAATATATTGCAAAAACACTTGGGAAACACTGACTGTAAAACAAATGTCATGGTTTTCAGATAAGCTCAGCCTAGCAGGCAAATTTTATGTAGCTTTGGGCCCAAAGTTCATAAATAAATATAAATAAACAAAACTAATACTGAAAAATATAGGTAAAAATATATTTGTTATAACTTGTTATATAGCATTGATGAAGACAACATGAATACATTTGCATGTGATATATGCTGAATAAAATAAATGACTGCTTTAAATATTTAAAGGGATATGAAACCCAAACGTTTTTGTTTTTTCATGATTCAGATACAGTATACAATTTGAAGCAACTTTCCAATTTACTTCTATTATGAATTTTCGTTCATTCTTTTACTATCCTTTTTTGAAGGTGCAGCAATGCATTACTGGGACATAGCAGAACACACTGGGTGAGCCAATGACAAGAGGAATATGTGTGCAGCCATCAATCCGCAGCTAGCTCGCAGTAAAGCATTATTGCTCCTGAGCCTACCTAGTCATGTTTTTCAACAAAGGATACAGAGAGAACAAAGCGAATTAGATAACTGAAGTAAATCTGCACAATCCCTATCTGAATTATGAAAATTTTATTTTGACTTTACTATCCCTTTAATTTCACCATTATCATTATATTATTTACAGTTTCATCGCTTTTTATTTACAGATTATTTTGGCCTATGTGTGTTACAAAACACTTTAAAACAGTCATTTTGCACTTTATAACTTGCATCACAGGTGGGAAACAACCACACTTGAGCCTCTCACTGCAGTACAATTTACTCTCCCACCGTGTGAATACACTTTACTATAAAATACAAAATATTGTTTTTTTCCCCGACAACGCCTTCCTACCACACACAAGATTTTACCATCTTATGTCAGGTGTGATAATAGGGTTAATGGTAATGTCTTCTGTGACTTCTGAGGTTTAAATGGGCACATATGAGAGTTTTATGGCTACATATGAGGGTTTGATGGACACATATAAGAGTTTGATGGGTGCATATGAGGGTTTGATGGACACATAAGAGTTTGATGGGTGCATATGAGGGTTTGATGGGTACATTTGAGAGCTTGATGGGCATATATGATGGTTGATGGGTACATATGAGGGTTTGATGGCCACATATGGGGGTTTGATGGGTGCATATGAGTGTTTGATGGTCACATATGAGGGTTTGAAGGTCACATATGAGGGTTTGATAGGTGCATATGAGTGTTTGATGGTCACATATGAGGGTTTGAGGGTCACATATGAGGGTTTGATGGTCACATATGAGGGTTTGAAGGTCACATATGAGGGTTTACATATGAGGATGTGATGGGTACGTATGAGGGTTTGATGGTCACATTTGAGGTACTTCACTAATCAACAGGAATATTTACGCTTAAGAAAGTGGAGGTGATTCATTAAACTGTGACAGTGCTGGGAAGATGAAGACTCAAGGTCTACCCTAGATGGCTCTCTTGGTATTATTGAAAGGTAATGTCATTTAAAATTGCGTTGTTTCCTCTATAGTCTTGCCAGTGTTTTAATTAAAGAGCTTATGTTTACATGGCTCTAAGCACTGATGTGCCGTCATAATGTTCTGCACTGACTTACTTCTATTTCTGTCTCAAAGTTCCATCCACCAACCAATTAATGGTAATATATAATATATAATAGGAGACTAAAAATAAATATTATTTCACTTACATTATAGCATTTTCTGATTGCACTATTACTTTCCTATACATAAGTATTTAACCCTTTCAAGGTCATGTCTTTAGTGTGCTTTGTATGTGTCTGAATGCGCAGTGAATCCTTACTCTGGTTTTGACATTAACTGTATGTTTAACCATTTGCAGAGTTAAAGGGACAGTATACACCAATTTTCATATAACTGCATGTAATAGACACTACTACAAAGAATAATATGCACAGATACTGATATAAAAATCCAGTATAAAATATTTTTAAACCGTACTTAGAAGCTTCCAATTTAGCACTGTGGATGAGGTTAGGCTGGGACACCCAATGAGATGGGCTGGAAATCAAAAAGAGCAGACACTCCCCTCCTCCCATGATTATGAAAGACTCTTTACACAAACAGGAGCAAGGCTGAATCTGTAGCCATCAGTATACATCTAAAACTGTGGGGCTTGGTTAGGAGTCTGAAAATCAGCACAAAGTTATTTAAAAATAATCAAAACTATACATTTCTACAAAAGAAAAAAAAAACTGCATGGGCTATATAAATAGACCATCTACAAAACATTTAATGTGAAGAAAAATTTAGTGTACAATGTTCCTTTAAGCAATAGTGCAATAAGAACATGCTGTAAGGTCTCAAAAGAATTTCTTATCTAAGTTATATGTCCCTTTAAAGAGGCATAGTGTATTTAGATGATTTTTTAAAAGTTATTATGATGCACTGTTCATGGGTTGATAAAAACTTGTACCCATCTTCTGTCTTTATGAATCAATCTCAGTAACCAGGTTTACAAATATTCAATTCCAAAAAGATAAAAAAAAAATGGCTGGTTGGAATGTCATCTTTTGATGTATCAACTATATCATGAGAAATCATCCAATCTTAAATGAATTGTTTCACAGAATCACACAGATTTTTTTTCCCTAAGTAGAGAGTTCTTTAAATGCTTAGTGAATCAATCCCAGGAACTGAATTCAAATGTGACAGGCTGCAGGTTACGTGTATAAATGAGCACTGTGCACTGCTAAGAAAGGTTCAGTGTGTCACTTTTCCTAGAACTCCACTTCTCCTCTAGTGGTTCCAAAAAGCTTTGAGCAGATTTTTTTTTTTGTTTAACTCTTAACCTGCCAGAAAACACTGGTATACATTACCTTTCAAATCTGCACTGCCAGAAAATGCAGCAATACATTTGTTTTAATCAATAGTTACCAGAAAAGGGTGCCACATGCCTTCTCCAATAATGAAAACTACTAGCAAAGCCCACGCTTATGCTGAATTGGGTGATGCCTATAGAGTGGCACATTTTGTTTGGAAATCCCAGTATTTTCCATTATAATAGTCCCCCCCCCCCTTCCAGTATTAATCCAATTTTGCCAGGAACTGTAAAATTTTGTCCCTCTTATTAATATTCAATTAACCCTTTATAGTTGCTGTTTCCAGATATAATGGCAAACACATCTCTTCAACTTTATGAGCAGATCTACAGCCAGGTAATTCCCAGCACTCTAGGACTTAGGCTATATAACATGTCAGCTTTTACTGGCATCCCAAAACTATTATTGTTATTATTTTTTACTGCTTTTGCCAATGTAAAAAACAGAGAGCAGCGTTCAGCCTTGCCCCCACCATATGTCACAAGCTGTAACAGATCCTGTATTGTATATGGCAATTCAAAGATCCCCCACTGTTAAGTTTTATACAAATTGCCAACAAGAGCATCTGATGTCTGAGGTAAATTAGTTTAAGGCACAGCACTTGCATGTTTTTATAAGAATCTCAGAAGACCACAAAAGTGACATCTTTGTGGATTTGATGACTGAGTTTGTGGGAAATACTGGAACAGACACATACGTCTATCAGTTTGGCTGCTGCATCAGATCACATATATCTCTCTCAGAGTGAGAGGAACTTGCAGTGATTTCCAAGCCAGCTAAAGTCTCTCCCCCCCTTTTTCCTTGTGAGCCCCCTTTCCTGCATGATTGATTATTCTGGCTAAACTCCAGGAGAAGGAAAAGGGCTGTTCCTGACGACGCACGAGATGAGATCACACAGACTTCAAAGCAGAGGGGGAGGGCTTTCTGGAAGGCTTGCCGACAAAATCCCATAAATTTGCACACAGGGTGTCAGGCTGCTGCAGAAATCTCCAAGCCATGCTCCCATCTGTATTCATTCAGTGAGCTGGTGTGCAGCATCAGAGCACCTAGCAAAAATAGACAAAGATTTGATTCCTTTCAAACCATTTATTGGAGATTTCATTGAGAACACTCCACTGTTACAAGTTTGCAAACTTTTAGACTTTGTGAGCAGAAAAGTTTTTTGCAAGTTACTAAGGATGAGTCGTGTGAGGTGTATGCTGCCCTGTATGGCAGCTCTGCTGTGTGTCAGGATGGTCCTGGGCGCCCTTATGGAGGAGGAGTTGGTGGCCCCTGTCAAGGTGGAAGATGCCCAGGGGCTACCTGAGAGTGACAAAGTTGTGTATCGCCTGGACGCTTTTGGACAGAGTATAACTCTTGAGTTAGAGCCAGACCCCAGTTTCCTGGCTCCGGACTTCAGCCTGCAGTATGTTGGTAGCCCCAAGTCTAATGGACTAGGTGAAGAGGCTGCAGAACCCATGGGCGACCTAAGCAAATGCTTCTACTCTGGTACTGTTAATGGAGATACTGCTTCCAGCGCTGCCCTGAGTCTATGCAATGGCATCAGAGGGGCATTTTACTTCAATGGACAAGAGTACTTCATACAGCCCAGCAACCATACCCTAAGAGTGGATGGCTCCAACCCTGCAACCCCTCTGGCGCTCCATCTGATCCGCAAGCGAAGCCATGCTAAAGCCAAGTGCGGAGTGACTGACACTGTCCCTCAACAGGGGCAAGCAGAGGAGCCTCCCCAGAAAGTAATGACTCCCCCAGGTATGTAGGGTGACAGTCCCGTTGCTGTGCAAGTCAGTCTTAGGGGTGATGCTGCTACATGCAAGGGAGGGCTGGATATTGGATCAAAGGGCAGATGCCTCTTATACTGGGTTTATATTCCTTTGTAAAATATTTAAATTCTGTGATCTGCTTGTGGATCATTAATTGCTGATAAAATCGTTGTGTTGTCTAGTTATTAAATCTCAGATTTATTTTTATCGGAGATATTTAAAGTTGAACTTTTAAATTTAAATAAAAATGTAATTTCACTATTGGGCTAGTGACAAGTATAGCCACCCAGACAAAAAAAATGCCAGTCCAACCTGGCTAGCAGTAGTTTTTAATAAATGGTTAATAACAATATATAAAGCTTTAAATAATTTAATTAAATCAGTGATGCAGTTTACAGAATAGCATAATCCAGACTCTCTCCTTGGGGAAAAATATTTTGGACACTGGTCACATTACATATGAATGGGTTCTTTTCAGGCCAATCCAAAAGGATTTGTCCTGGAAGTTTACCATTCAGCTGGGTGTCCTCCAAATTACAGGGTAGAATTGCCCACTGCTATTACACAAGACCTCTTGGTTGGATTCAATATCAAATAACTATGCAGTGATAAAAATATCAATTTACTCTTATCCTATGGAGCAGATCACCAAGTTTCTTCAAATGTTAGTGAATTCATTCTCTACAAATATACAGGAATTGGAGACTGAAATCTTAGGGTACTGCACAGGACTGCTAAAGTATATCTGAAAAATGTCAATTGTCAAAGCAATTCTATAACTGCAGTACAAGAAAAAAAAGGTGCAAGCTGTACATAACAGGTTAAAACGTGGAGGCTTAAAAATGATATCACTGCAATAATTAAGCAAGTTTGTACTTGCAGTCTTATTGAGCTTTATGAAAAATAATACATGGCTTCTCTAGTGCATACAAGTACTACAATCTGCTTCTAACATATAATTTTCCATTCATAAAAAATGATTAAGTAAAATCATTATGCCACAAGTTTATTTAGGCACCAGGGATAATGATTGCTTTTTTAATTACAGAACATTTGTCTATGTTAAATGGATTTATTCATGAAGTGTGTTTTAAATAATTACCTTTAGAGTTGTAAATAGTTAATCCCTGTGCCACTCCTAATGGAGAAAGTGTTAGTAGAGAGAGTGAATGTCAGTACAAGGGTATAGTGTCTTGGAAAGGTACTGCGGTTTCAGGGTCAAAGATGCAGTCGGTCATTTGGCAGGAATCACAAGTCCTGCACTATGATTACACGTGGAAGCCAATGATTTAATAACTGCTCCTTTAATGTAAAAAAGATGGAAGGTGACTCATATCTGTTGAAGTAAGCCAAAGATGGTTTTACTGCAGCCAAAGTGATTTATTGCTTTGCAGGTTTTGATTGATACAATTTTAAAAGGCTAAAATGCTAAAACAGAAGTGTGTTTAGGAAATCTGATAATTTAGATGTGGGTATTTATTTATATGTTAATATAGAGGAAACATGATTTAGTTTGAAGCTGATATTAAAAATAAAATAACGTTTTTTTATCATTTTTTCATAAAGGATCAGGAAGCACAAGGAAAAAAAGGTTTGTGTCCAGTCCTCGCTATGTGGAAACCATGCTTGTTGCTGACCAATCAATGGCTGAATTCCATGGAAGTAGCTTAAAACATTATCTTCTAACTCTGATGGCTGTAGCTGCTAAGCTATATAAACATCCCAGCATCCGAAATTCAATCAGCCTGGTAGTTGTAAAAATCCTTGTTATCTATGATGAACAAAAGGGACCTGATGTGACTTCTAACGCTGCCCTGACGTTGCGAAACTTCTGCAGCTGGCAGAAGCAGCATAATCCTCCCAGCGACCGGCATGCAGAACATTACGATACAGCTGTCCTTTTTACAAGACAGGTAAGAAGATGTCATTTTAGAAAAGTAACCTTTATCCCTCTCATATGGTCACATAAGTTGTAAATCAAGGTTTGTCTGGCAGCAGTACACTAGAATTGTCAGACTTCTACTAAATTACTTTTTAGGTTTTCAAAAATGTATTTTCATATGTTACCAAACGTTTATAGTTTTCATGACTCAGGGCCTGCAGCCAGTTAAGACAGTTCCTGCCAAAGTTTTGTCCTTAATCTAATTAATAATAAAACTTTTTTTTCTTGTTTTAAAATAGGATCTTTGCGGTGCCAAGACATGTGATACCCTTGGGATGGCCGATGTTGGAACAATATGTGACCCAACACGAAGTTGTTCTATCATTGAGGACGATGGCTTGCAAGCAGCATTTACCACAGCCCATGAATTAGGTAGCACACATTTACATACCATTGCAATGTTAGAGCTAACTTAGATGTTCTATGAAAAGTCAATTTAAAAAAAGGGAAAAGTTTATTTAAAAAAATAAGTAAATACTTGAGTCACCAGATGGAAAGATTTAGATATTTGTTTTGACTGCAGCTGCACCATCTTTACCAGATTAGCACACAGGATATTGTAAAGTACATATATTCTTCAGGGGTAACCTTTTATGATGAGGAAATACTTAAGCAGATGGTATGTTTGAAATGTTTGAAGTTGGTCATCTTTGTGGAACTGAAGTTTGTTTGCTTCTTGAAGAGCATTGTTGAGTTTTAAGTATGAGCTATACAGTGAAATGTACACAAGAAAGTCCTTCACATACTTGACTAAATCCTCAGTATATATATTTTGCTAATAATTAACCATAATGTGTTTGTTTCAGGACACGTGTTTAATATGCCACATGATGAGGCAAGTCAATGTTCAAGCTACAATGCAGCAAATCAAGATTCTCATATGATGGCTTCAATGCTTTCAAATTTGGATCGCCAAGAACCCTGGTCTCTGTGCAGTGCTTATATGATTACATCATTTTTGGACAATGGGCATGGTGAGGATTTTTGACATTTAAAAGAAGATTGATATATATTTAATATTGCTAAAATAAAATGTTATACTAGCATTTAAACTGTAATTTGGCAGAAGTAAAGGGACATGCCCCATGAAAAAAAAATCTTGAGGGAAAGTGCAATGCCAAGTTTTTTTTTTTTTTCTTTTTTTGCTATGCATGATTTAATGCGAAATTAAATTTGTGGCATTATGTAACATTGCAAATGGGATTTTTTATTTGTTGTTTCAGTGTAAAATGTACTCGGCAGTTAGTCAACAATTAACTGACAGTTTTTTTTTTTTTTAAACACTAATTATTCCCAAACATTTTATTTTCTCAGGAGAGTGTTTATTGGACAAACCCCACAGACCAATCCAACTCCCCTCAGATCTCCCTGGAACATTGTATGATGCCAATAAACAGTGCCAATTTACATTTGGAGATGAGTCCAGACATTGTCCAGATGCAGCCAGCACGTGTACGACCTTGTGGTGCACTGGTGTCTCTGGGGGACTGCTCGTGTGCCAAACTAAACACTTCCCTTGGGCAGATGGAACCAGTTGTGGAGACGGCAAATGGTGCATTAATGGAAAGTGCATGAACAAGTCTGATAAAAAACATTATGAGGTAATATTTTTTTTTCTTCTGTAACATTTTTATTAAATAAGTAATCCAGTTCAATTTTCATATCCGTATCCAAAAGTAGATTCAATTAGAAAAACTCAATATCTGAAGAAAAACTGATACAGTGAAACTTAATCTTTAGTAAATCTAGTTTAGTTGTTTTATAACTAGTTCACATTTTCATATTTAGTTAATGAAATACATATTGCAACATGCATACATTACAATACTTATTTTTATTTACTTTATTCTTTTGTGTAAATTTACTTTAGTCATTCGTGTATCTAATTTGTCTAATTTCTTTTAATTAAATAGACTCTAGTTCATGGAGGCTGGGGCTCCTGGGGCCAGTGGGGAGAATGCTCAAGAACCTGTGGTGGAGGCGTCCAATATTCTCTTCGAGAGTGTGACAGCCCTGTTCCACAAAATGGTGGAAAATACTGTGAAGGGAAACGGGTTCAGTATCGGTCATGCAACATTGAGGACTGCCCAGATAATGATGGTATGCTACATCTAACCAACAAATATATGATACACAAGTGCCAAAACAGAACTTTCGCCAAAAGTCTAATTTATATTGTATCTTTTTCACAGGAAAAACATTCAGAGAAGAGCAGTGTGAAGCTCACAATGACCTCTCCAAGTCTCCATTTGGCAGTGGGCCTGCAGTAGAATGGACGCCTAAGTTTGCAGGCGTGTCTCCCAAAGATCGTTGCAAGCTTGTGTGCCGTGCTAAAGGCACTGGCTATTTCTTCGTATTAAGTCCTAAGGTAGGTCCACTACTGTTGTTCGTGTTCTTCATAAGCTTTGTTTACATGCTTGTAGAAGCTTCTTGTTCATTAATAACGCTGTTGGAGTTGTCGTTATCAACTAGTAGGCTCCTTCCCGAATATCGGTTATACAGAAACATGTACTTTCATTCTGTTTTAAGCTTTGCCAACCTTTTTCATGCAAAAAAAATAATTAGCATATTCAGACATCCCAACCTGCAAAAACTCATTTCAGTGAGGTGGCTTCTCCTGATACTGCGCCTCCACAACCCCCCCCCCACCAGCTATATATTGGACACCTTGAAACCCTAAATAAGATAGAGACTTATGATTAAAGTAGCTTCCCACTTAAGTCACATTTAAAAAAAGTCGTTTTATTGCACAGCCACATACAATAAATCTATTTTCCAGTGATCGTGCGCTTGTTGATTGCTTAAATATTTTAGAATACAAAGTTTAATTACGTGCAGTAAATAAGGTAGTATTTGTGTTTTATTTTATTAAAATCAGTGGGGGCTTTTTGGTTACTGATGCATGCTTTGAGGGTTCTATAACGTCCCAGCAACTAAAGGCATTCCTTAAAGAAACACTT
>CAJPDP010302286.1:0-14549 GCA_905336975.1 Bombina variegata variegata
TAGATAGATAGATAGATAGATAGATAGATAGATAGATTGCTACATAGATAGATAGATAGATAGATAGATAGATAGATAGATAGATAGATAGATAGATAGGTAGTGCAAGGCTGGAGCAAACCGTTGTTTGTTATTAAAAGAAAGTAAGTTTAAAAGAACAGTATACACCAATTTTCATATAACTGCATGTAATAGACACTGCTATAAGAATAATATGCACAGATACTGATCTAAAAATCCACTATAAAACAGTTTAAAAAATTACTTAGAAGCTCCAAGTTTAGCTCTGTTCAAAAGGTTAGCTGGAAAACCTACTAAAAGTGGGTGTATAGAAAATAAAACAGAAACTCCTTGCCTCCCCCTTCCTCTGTATATGAAAAGACTCTTTACACAAACAGGAGCAAGCTGGAGTAGGTATACATTAGTATACTTTAAAACTTTGGGGCTTGGTTAGGAGTCTGAAAATCAGGGCAATTTTATTTAAAAATTAGCAAAACAATACATTTACTTAAAAAAACAAAAAAAACTTGTATAGGCTATATAAATGGATCATCTACAAAACATCTATGCAAAGAAAAATCTAGTGTATAATGTCCCTTTAATTAGCAAAGAATGGACAGTGTGTACACAAGAATTAAATCAGTGAGAAGTTAAACTGTAGCAGTTTTTGACTATATTGCTTGAACAAATAGAGTAATACATAAATAGGCAGAGTCAGGAGGTAGCAGGAGGCCATACACAATTACTCAGTAAGTAACAGTAAAGCTGTTACCAAATCCTGGCAAGAGCAACAGTATATGGTTATTCAGATATAGGCTGGGTCATGGCACAAAGGTAGGCTAGGAAGCAGAAGGAGGTAATACACAACATAAATGATAATCACACCCACAGCACAGATAGACTGACAATACAAAACCCCTGAGCAGTGTTAGAGAGAGATGTTTCAAATCCACATTAATCAACACACATGGTCAATTGTAAAACCACAGCACAAATCTTAACCCAACAAGGACTGCTGATTCACAGGAAAAAGTGATGGTATTTTGAAAACATGTTGTGACCTTTTCCCTGTGTCAGTATTCATATTTTAACATTTGAATGATAAATCCTATAGATATCAATGCATATGGATATATTAAATTTAACATTGGAACACATTATTAACTTTTGAATACTGATTCCCAAAGACTTCAATGTAATGTTATGAAATTCAATATTCAAATATTTAAATAATATTCAAATATTTAGTATTTTTATTTTATTTTATGTTTTAAACCAACTTTGTTGAAATAATATCAAGTTACAATGTGGGAGACGCAGCTCCCTGTGTATAACATACAATAATTTGTGTTTTTTAAACATGTTAATTAAAAGGAAAAGAAAAGAAGAGAGGAGACCTTCTTTTGTTTTTGGCAGTTCTAGCCAAGTTAGTCCTGTTCAGACAATGTAATATCATTAAGAAGGTTGAAGAGAAGAAAAAGAAGAAAAAGAGAAATATGCTACTGTACTTTGTATTATTTATTAATTGTGGAGGTCGACTCATTACCACATAATTGTTAGGGTTAGCAAACCGTTTGTCCTTATTTAGTTTAAAGAAAAAACAAATTTAAACTTATGTGATTTTGTTTATTGATGTATTTTATGGTTTCCAATAAACATGTCGTTTCCTACCTTAATTGTGCGTGTTTTCATTTTTAAGATAGTGTTCCCATGTGTTCAATATTTCTGCATAGATGTCCATTTTAGCATTGTTAAGGAAAAAATATTATTCTAAGTCTAAGAATTCAGAGACCTGTTGCGTCCACAATGTCAAAGGTGGGGCCTCTCTGCTCTGCCAATTTCTGGCTAATAGGTATTTGGCACTATTGATCATTATGTTAAACAAATTTAAGATGGGTTTGTATTTAATTTTTTGGGGTTTATTTAGGAGCCATATCAGGGGGTCTAGTGGGAAGTGTGTTTCTAGTATTTTTTCTATTTCTCCAATAACTCCTCTCCAAAAATTTTGAATAGAGTCGCACCACCACCAAATATGTGCCATGTTTCCATGACCATGTCCACATCTCCAGTAATGGTTTGATCTATTATGAAAGTCGGTGTAATGTTGTAGGGTTGAAATACCATCTGTGTAGTAAAGTTTATTTCTTGTAATGACAGTGAGATTGAAGTTTTAGTTATATTTTCTAAGATAGTTATGCTGGTTTGTGGTAGAATTATAATGCCCAGTTCTTCTTCCCATTTTTAAGGTATGGAGGTATGTGTCCTGGTGGGTTATGAGTCAGCATTTTATAAAGCAATGAGAGGGTATGTGATAGTGGGGGTGATATGATACAAAAGTTTTCAAAGTTAGTCAATGGACTAGTCATATATTTGGATTGCTTATGAGAAGTAATGAAGTGATGGATGTTATTATATGTAAGCCAGTTTCAAAAGCAATTGTAACCTTTATCAGTTAGGTCTGATTGTGTCACTATTTTTTCGTTATCTATTATGAAGTATATTGCAATATCTTGGTAAAAAGTGTTGGGAGCTGTAATTGCCCATTCTCTATTAATGAAGTTAAGGGGTAGGGGGGATGGTATGGATGAAATGTTAGGGAATCTGGTAGGACAAGTTCCCATGTTCTATAAGTTTCAGCTATCAGCGGGTAGTTAGTTGTTTGTTTGATATGTATGTTCTCTAAATTCTAGCAAATTCATCCCAAATGAGGGGTATTTGTTAGTGAGTGTTCTAATTGCATCCATCGTTTATGTTCATAATGAATGCACCAGTCTATTATTCTTTGCAGAGATATGGCTTGTCTATACAAACTAATATTGGGTATTCCCAGGCCTCCTTGGAGTTTTGGAGTTTGCATAGTTTTTTTGATTAATTCTAGGTGGTCTCCTGTTCCATACAAAAGTGCTAAAAGCTTTCTGTAGACTAGGTATGTATGTTTTTGGTATCGGGATCGGTAAGGCCTGGAGTATATATATAAGAGTCTAGGAAATACATTCATTTTAAGTACATTTATTTTACCTAACCATGATAGTTTTTTGGATAGCCATGATGATAAATCTCTTATTATGGCATTTTTGATGGGGATATAATTATTTGTAAAAGTCTTTTCTATTGTGGTTGCTAGTTCGATTCCTAGATACTGTAAGGAGTGGGGATACCATGAGAGTGGAGTTATCTTTTTAACTTTGTCTAACATGTTTTTGTCTCGATTTAAATTTAGCACCTCTGATTTGGTGGTATTTATTGTGAAATTGGAGAATAGTTCACATTTTTGGAATTCTTGTAATAGTTGTATTGAAGTCAGTGGATTTGTGATGGAGAATAAAATGTCATCTGCAAACATGGACAGAACGTATGTTTGGAAGCCGATGTCTATTCCTTTGATAAGTGTATTTTCTCTCATTTTTGTTGCTAGGGTCTCTATGAAGCAAGCGAACAACAGAGGTGATAAGGGGCATCCTTGTCGCATTCCGTAGGATATGGTAAATGATTTTGTCAGGGTACCATTTATCAATAGTTTTTCATTTGGATAGGAATATAGTGAGAAAATTCTAGTTAAAATCTTTGAGTCGAGGGGGCGGAGTCTGGCCGTGCTGGAACATGGCCACAAAGGGATAGAGCTCCGAGCTGAACAACCCTATCCCTACCACTCAACATGGTTGTTTGCCTAGTGGAGTGCCCCATTTTGAGACTGGGGGTTCATAGAAGCGGAAGGACCCTACATATAGCGAGGTGAACCTGGGCCTCGAACGTGGGATATATCTAACTGCGCATATAGCGCAACAAAGCAGAGACCGGCACCATCTTGAAGAGCGGAACCCGCTGACTACAGCTGAAACAAGCCCACGGACATAACACAGCAGGTGAGACCACTATCACGTTAGAGTGCAAAGCACCCAACTAAATCCAATTAACGATATAGTATACGGCATCGGCAGATAGAAGATGCATAAAGATAGGCGCGCAACAAAGTATGCCATAAAGAACAACTAGGCCGTCACATCCTCAGCTTTACTAGCAATCTCATACACAATATGATCAACACTAATACTATAATAGAGCCATTATGCAATATGAGTATACCCTGAACCTGCGGAAAATGATGTCCCTGAACTAGGCAGATTGAAAGCCAATACACCGCCATATGTGACACGCATTTGTACATCAGGCCTTCACCTCACGACTATAAGAGATACAAGAGACACAAGACCACCAGAGAAAAGAATAAATTACTCTCCCATAAGCCCTAACAAATACCTTGGGGTACATTAATAGCATTCAGGGCTTTAACACAAGAAGTAAAAGGCCTTATATTCCGCATACAATAACTAGATACAGGCCTCTAATTCAAACCTCTGGGAGGTCTATTATGGCTGCTAGGAAAGGAGCTAAGCTGGACAAAACTAATAAACAACAAAACATACTGCCTATATCAGTAAGCACTTTCTTTGGTACTAGTGAGGCCTCCATCTCAGAACAAAAATACACTGGGGATCTTACCCCAAATCAACAAGATGCAACACAGCAGCAAATTGCCCAGTTAGATATGATGACGCAACTTAAAGCAGATATAGCTAATCTGCCCTCCAAGTCGGACTTTGACTCACTGAAAAGCTTAATTAAGTCAGAGCTTACGACCATATGGAAGGAAATATCTGACATTGGCTACAGGGTTGAGGATCTGGAAGACACACAGGGAACGTTAAACTCTTTTTGATGGATTCAATCATGAATCAGGCTAATATACATGAGGTCAAGCTAATATACATGAGGTCAAGCTCTCTGCCCTTCAAGATAAAATAGACGATCTAGATAATGGAAATCGAAGAAACAACTTAAGGATCTGTGGAATACCGGAAAAAGTTGCTGCCACAGACTTGGAAAATTATATTCAAGATCTATTTTGTCATTTGAAGAAAGACCCTCAGGCTTCAAAGGTGGAACTTGACAGGGTACACAGAGGTCTTAGGCCTCCTCCACCAGACACTGCACTACTGAGAGATGGGATACTTAGGTTTCTAAGATACAAAGACAAAGAAGAAATGTGGAATTCAGCTCGTCAACTAAGGGATATTTCTTATCTAGATCATAATCTACAAAAAAATTTGAACTTGAGCCCCAACACACTGCAGAGAAGGAGGGAGGTTGCATTCATTACCAGAGTGCTCAGAGACAAACAGATAAGATAAAGATGGGGATATCCCTTCAGCCTGGTGGTCTCACATAATGGCAATGTCTTCACTTATAAGAAACCTCAGGACTTAGAGTCCCTCTCTAAGGGTCTTGACCTAACCTTCAATACACCTCCAGATTTCAACTCCTCGGGGAACAGTAAAGATGAAGAGACTTTGGATATCAGACCAACACAGGGAAAGCAACGCTGGTAGGTGGCATCCACTAACAGGCGTAGAAAGGATAAAAATAAAACCACTTTCAAAGATACCATAGTCTCTACCGCACAGGAGGCATGAAGCAGAGCATATATGTGTGAGATTGTACTTGTTTTATGTAATGAAAGGCGTATATAATTGTTTCAGGGATATTATACATGTATTAGTTGTTTAGAGAAGGCTGGGAGGTGATGGGTATAAATAACATATATATGTATTTGGGAACCCATACAGAATGAATGTTCTTTCAAGGGTTAAACTCTTTTTTTTAAAGAGGGAAATGAGGTTGTTCTACATTCCCCTTAATTTATAGCAATAAGCTGTAAGGTTGTTTTTGAAATTTGTTTTACTGTTATTTCATGGTTTTTATTTGTTATTGTTTACTATGTTAAACTGCACAGACTGACATTTCACTTAGACTCTTTAAGACAAAAGGACAGAAGAAGACATACAATATGTCTCGAAAGCCGCATCACATATACAACTTCTAAGAAGAAAATACATACATGGCTCAGTGCTTACATACACCCATGGGGCCTGTAGATAAACAAAAGGGGATTACTTTCCTCACAGTTAACGCGAAAGGCCTCAATAGTCAGTTCAAAAGGAACATTGCACTTAGAGATTTCAAAGAGAGAAAGGGAGACGTGATCTTCATACAGGAGACGCACTTCCTAGCTAGCAGAGAACCCGGGACATTTAAATATAAATTTGGAGATACATTTTATGCTTCTGACACAGCAAAAAAGGGAGGTGTGGGGATTTTATTTAGAAGAGGCATACCATTTCAGGTTAATAAACAAATAAAAGATAAACGAGGTAGATTCCTAATACTAGTAGGCAATTTATTCCATAAGCAAATGACACTTGTTAATGCATATGCCCCGAACTCCGCACAAGATACCTTTTTTAAAACCTTGACAAATTAAATTTTAGATGTGGCAAGGGGCACCCTAATAGTCTGTGGTGATTTTAATTGCTCATTGAAATCTACAATGGATACTTCAATGGGAACATCATCTATCTCACACTCAGTCATTCATAAAATTAAACTGTGCCTTAGAGATCTTGCTTTACACTACATATGGAGGATATTACATAGAACAGAAAGAGATTACACATTTTACTCTCACCCACATGCTAGATATTCTAGGATAGATTACATCCTCACTGATGGCACTAGCCTTGCACTAGCAGAAAGTTGCAATATACTAACTATGACGTGGACGGATCATTCAATGGTAGGATGTTACATGCGCTGAGACACTAGAGAAAGGTCTAGTTATATGTGGAAACTAGAGGAGAGGTTACTAGATGACCCAATATATGCAGAAAGAGTTGAAAAAGCTTTACATTGCTTCTTCCAGTTTAACTCGGACCCTGAAACCGATGTTAGACAGTGTTGGGGAGCACATAAGGCTGTCATTAGGGGGGAACTGATGAGCATAAAATCACATCAGTTGAAACAGCAGAGAGCCTACTATAACTCGGTGTTAAACAAAATAGAAGAACTAGAGAGAGACCATAAAAAAGTCCCCCAGGACTCACAAATACTGGATCTACCAATGGAATATAGAGGTAAACTTAACATACTAATCCATAAAGAATGTAAATCCAATGAACTTAAACTTATTTAAACAACAGACTTATGAGGGGGATAATAAATGCAGTAGGCTATTTGCTAGGAAATTGAAGCGTAAAATACATAAAATGTATATACTTAAAGTAGCTGATTCTAAAGGAAAAGAAAAGTTCTCATCTGAACACATAGCTGAGGCATTTTGGGTATATTATGAGCAACTCTATAACTTGCAAGAGGCCCCATTAGAAAATATTGATAAGTTCCTGGATCGGATGAATCTCCCTCAGATAGAGGAGGAGGACGACAGGGCTCAACTTAATAAACCCTTTACAATCAATGAAATAAAGAGAATAATCTCCCTGTGGAGAAAGCCCCAGGCCCAGATGGTTTCACGACCTTATATTATAAAAAATATATGGATATTCTGGCACCACATTTATTAAGACTTTTTAAGTCTATATCAGTAAAAACCCCATTCCTAGACGAATCCCTGGCCGCACACATTGTAGTAATCCCTAAGCTGGGCAAGAAAACAGATAAAGTGGAAAACTTTAGGCTCATATCTTTGCTTAATAATGATATAAAAATGTATGCTAAGTTATTGGCCACCAGATTGAATGCCATCATACCAAAGATAATAACCAAAGATCAAGTTGGGTTCATGATCAATAGAGAGGCGAGGGACAACATGGTGAGAGCCGTCGATTTGGTAGATTATGCAACTTCGAAGGATATCCCCTTAGTTATTATCTCCACAGACGCGGAAAAAGCTTTTGACCCCGTCCGTTGGAGATTTTTAAACTCTGTCTTGGAAAAATTTGGTTTAGGGAATATATTCATAGCAAAAATATTAGCATTATACAGCTCACCCTCTTCACAAGTGCGAGTGAATGGTACTCTATCTCAACCTTTCTTAATTAAAAATGGCACGAGACAGGGGTGTCCCTTGTCCCCTCTGCTGTTCGCTTGTGTAGTTGAGGCTCTAGCTGTGACTATTAGAGATAATACAAATATTGAGGGAGGGAAGATTAAAGATATGGACTACAAAATTATGCTTTACGCAGATGATATTCTACTCACCCTTACAAATCTACTCATTTCCCTAATTTTAATACTGAAACATTTAGAGGAATTCCAATTAGCATCAAACTTTTTGATCAACAAGTCAAAATCAGAAATACTTAACGTCTCTCTTCCACAGGCATACCTTAACCAGTTAAAACAGATATGTCCTTTTACGTGGCAAAAAAATCCTTAAAATACCTAGGGATCTTCCTCACGAGCAGTACAAAAAACCTGTTTCAGGCTAATTACATCCCAGTACAACGAGAAATAATAGCTGACCTCTCCTCATGGACATCAATTCACACTTCATGGCTAGGGAGAATAAATAGCTTTAAAATGAACGTCCTGCCGCGCATATTGTACACCTTGCAGGCCCTACCGCTTCCCTTACCTTTTAATTACCTCCCATCTTTACAGTCAAAAATTTTGGAATTTGTTTGGGATAGGAAATCTGCTAGAATAAATAAAAATATCATGTGTACACCGACTCGGGATGGAGGTCTAGGGGTACCTGATCTGGAAAAGTATAGATATGTCATATTCTTACAAAAAATTTTGGACTGGTTCCATAATTATGACAACAAGACTTGGGTACAAATAGAACATGAAATATCAGACTGCAGTCACTTGGGTTCCCAGTGTTGGTCTAATCTAAAATGGATAAAACGGGGAAATCATTTAAACTTGCTATGTTTAGAAACTTTTAAATTATGGAACAATATCTTATCGAAGTTCACACATATATCCTCTAAGTACTCCCCTTTGACACCACTTTTTGAAAATGAGTATTTTGCTCCAGGATCACGCTTACCACATCACCTCTTAGATGTGGTGATTAGAACATTGCAGGTGTACCACCTGGGCAATGAAACTAAACTCAAGGGAGGAATTGATTGAAAGAGGTATGTTGATATTTAAGGATTGGCTATTCTTTCGCCAATGCATCTCCTTTATCTTTAAGCATAGTGATAGGAAATATCTGATCAGACCCATGACCCAGTTTGAAAATATGTGCATAGCCTGTAAACCGATAAACCACTCATTATCTTTACTGTATAAACTATTAGAACTACCCCCACCGGGACACGTCCCTTATTATATAGAGAGATGGAATAGTGACTTAGGTATAGATATTAATCAGAGGGAGGCAAAGGGTATTTTTCACAATATCTCAAAAGCATCTGTATCAGCCAAGGTGACCAAGCTAAATTTTAAAATACTACATAGGTGGTATATGACTCCAGTCAGAATACATAAGTTATTTCACACACAAAGTAGTGTATGTTGGAGGTGCGGCCTAGAGAGAGGAACGATGGCACACATTTGGTGGACATGCACTGGTATATTCCCTTTATGGGAAAGCATAGTGGTAGAATCCACTAAGATATTAGGCAGGCCACTCCCAATTGACCCTAAGATATGGTTATTCCTCTGTTCCCCTAGAAAACTTACGACAGCACAAAAAAAATGCTAAACATTCTAAGTAACAGCATTAAAACATTATTAGTCCATAAATGGAAAACAAGAGACATTCCCGAAATAGCGCAATGGGTACACAAATGTAATTATATGGTTAGGTTGGAGGAATACCATTATTTGAAAATAAGAAATATAAACCTGTACGCACAGATACTGTCAATATGGGAAACTTATGTGGCACAGAGATTCGCTAAACAAACCTAAGGTAATTATAGGAGCTTTGATATAGATATATGTGTAAAAGTGGGACAGAATTAAGTATCATCTCTACAGATTGTCATGTCTAGTCTGCAGTTGAGTTTTTTAAATTGTTGTGTTGTTTAAATACAAAAATGTGCAAAGAAATCCAGACCATTTGTTTTGAAGGTCTGTGCATCTGTAATTCTCACAAGAAATTTGTAATGTTTTAATTATGTAACTTATTACTGGATGTTATTGTTGTTTATGTCTTCACTCTGGAAACTTAATAAAAATATTTAAAAAAAATAATAATCTTTGAGCCGAAGCCCATATGAGTCAATGTGGAACGTAAAAAGTCCCAGTCAACACAGTCAAAGGCCTTTTCTGCGTCTATAGACAAAAGGATTCCAGGAATTATCTTGTCTTTGGACATAGTGAATTAAATTTAAGTCCCTGACCATGTTGTATTTAGCCTCTCTTTTTGGGATGAATCACACTTGATCTTGGTGGATAAGGTTTGGGAGTATGAGATTTATTCTATTTGCAAGTATTTTCACAAATAGTTTTACGTCGGTATTTATTAATGAGATAGAGCAGTAGTGTGATGGGTGATCTAGAACTTTTTTGGGTTTAGGTAGTACAATAATGTGGGCCTCTAGGGATATAGTTGAAAGTGCTTTAGATTTGTCAATATAATTTAAAAAAAATTGTGATATGGGGGAGGAGTTCTTCTTGAAATAATTAGTAATATCTGTTGCTAAAGCCATCGGGGCCTAGGGATTTACAATTAGGGAGGTCTTTAATAGTCATTTGTATCTCTTCAAGTGTTATAGAGTCCTCTAGCATATCCTTTTGGTCATCCGTGAAGTGCGGTAGATGTATGGATGAAAAGTATGAGTTTATGTCATTCATTTTCGATTCTTTTGAAAGGGTCTTTTGATCAGTGTTGCAGTTAAAAGGACATTATACACTAGATTTTTTTTTGCATAAATGTTTTGTAGATGATCCATTTATATAGCCCATACAGTTTTTTTTTTTTTTTAAATGGGTAGTTTGGCTTATTTTTAAAAAAATGTTGCTCTGATTTTCAGACTCCTAACCAAGCCCCAAAGTTTTAGGAGAATACCGACATATGCCTACTCCAGCTTGCTCCTGTTTGTGTAAAGGGTATTTTCATATGCAAAGGAAGGGGGAGGGGGGAGTGTCTGATAAATCCCACTTGCAGTGGATGTTCCAGTAACCTTTTAAACAGAGCTAAACTGGAAGCTTCTAAGTTTTTAAACGGTTTTATACTGGATTTTTATATCAGTATCTGTGCATATTATTCTTTATAGTAGTGATTATTACATGCAGTTATATAAAAATTGTTGTATACTGTCCCTTTAAGGTTATAGAGATTTTGGTAGTATTCCCTAGATATCTTAGATATGGCCTGGGTTGAGCAATATTTTTTATTATGGTTGTCTTTAATGTGGAATATATAGTTTTTGTTAGCCTTTTGTTTAAGACATTGCGCTAATGATCAACTGACTTTGTTTTGACCTTTATAGTTTAGTTGTTGGAGGCATAGTGTTTGACGTTTGTGTTCTTTGTTTATTTGAGTTGCCAATTTATATTTTTCTATTTGTAGTGAGGTTAGTAGATTATGTTTTTTGGGGCACTGTTTATGTTGATTTTCAAGGTCTTCAATGTTTGAGAGTAGGGTTGTTAGATATATATGTCTTTGTTTTAGAATAGAAGCCCTTATAGCCATGAGTTCCCCTCACAACACACATTTGTGGGGATACATTTAATGGGGATATTTTTGGTGTGTTGTTATGTAGGAAATATTCAGATATAGTTTGTTTAATTTGTTGGACTGTTAGTGGGTCTATCAGGAGTTGTTCATCTAGTCTCTATATGTAGTTGTGTATAGGTTTAGATGGCCATTTCATCGAACCAAGGACCAATGCATGGTCTGACCATGTTATGGGGGTTATTTTTGTTGAGTTGAAAAAGATAGACCTGTGACATCAGTGAAGATGTAGTCAATTCTTGAATATTGTTTCTGTGGGTATGAGTAAAACATGTAGTCTTGTTTTTCTGGGTGCAAAACTCTCCATAAATCATGGGCTGTCAATTTTTTCAAGCAATTGAGAGTTCAATTTATTTGAGGTGTGGGGACTGAAGAGTTTTTGGCTAAGCAGTCTAATTCAGGATTCAACAGCATATTAAGGTCTCCGCACATTATTAGGATCCCTTTCTGATGTTCTAAGATGAGATTTGTGACTGTTTTAAGAAAGGCCGCTTGTTTGATGTTCGGTGTGTATATTGAGACTAAAGTGATGGGCCACCCATAGAATAGTCCAATCAGAATGATGTATCTACCTGCCCTATCTCTTATTATTTTGATTTCCTTGAACAGAACATTTTTTTTTTAATTAATATTCCCACCCCATTTTTCTTAGATTTTACATTAGAGCATAGTAACAGCTGCCAAACTTGAGTGTGAAGGTGATTGGTTCTCTGCCACTAATGAAGTGGGTTTCTTGTATACATACCAAATCTGATTTATGTCCATGAAAATCCCTTAAAGCTTGGTATCTCTTAGATGGAATGTTCAAACCTTTTGCATTTTGGATCCATATTGAGTTTGAGGGTGTTTGTTTTTGTGGGTTGTTAGCCATGAGGGTATGTTTTGAGAGTTGTTATATTTACTTCTGGACTCTGGTTAGCATTATGTATATGGAAGGATGATGGAGAGTGATGCGAATTGACTCTACTCTGAGTATGCAGCATTGTAACATACATAAAACAAATAACATAACATTAACATTGTCAACAAGATGACATACTGTAGGTGAGGTAGCATTTGCTTTCCGTTGGCTCTTTAGATTAGTTTATATATGTTTGGAAATATAAAATTACAATTAGTATATATGTCTCAGAATGTGTATACTTCATCTAATATATTCTGTGTAAGACCTTCTATCTTGATTTTTACGGGGGGTGGTAACTGGAAAGTGTTTAAGTCAAGCATCCGCTCTTGTTGGCATGACTGCCCACCCATGGAAGGTTTTTTATCTCTCTTACCACCGAGAGACTGTGATACTGTCATTTTATTATCCTTACATGCTTAGGCAGCCATAACCACAATCAATTAAATACATATAATAACATTATTATATTATTTAGTTAATCTTAGGATTAAGATTCTAGGACAGGAGTAGTCAATAATGGTTTTTTTTTAATATTTTTACTGTCTAGGTTACTAACCACAAACGACAATCTAAACATTGAGAACTCTAGAAATAACATCAAAGGATAGAAAACAGTAAACATTTAACTGTTTATTAGAACTTGTTAGTTGCTGTTGCTAAATTTTGGTATAACCGTGTACATTCTAAGATATGCATATGACCTGTTAACATGAAGCAGAAGTCCATCAAGAGAGAATTTTACTGTTTAAAGTCCCATCACTTGATTGGAGAATCTGTGGATATTCTTCTGGACACTTCAGTCCATTGTGGTCTTTGTTGTTTAGGAGGATGTTCTCGTGGGGTGTTGTGATTTGATAAATCTGTATGTTGTTGCTGTGAGAAAGTTATGTTATGTCCTTTTGATAGGTTGTCAAGGTCTTCCGCATCTTTATACTCAAATGTTTTTTTATCTTTATAAATCAGTAGGCTGAATGGGAATCCCCATCTATATTTTATTTTGTGTTCTTGAAGTTGAGTTGTTATGAAGTGAGCATCTCTTTTCAATGGTAGCAGGACATAAGTATTGGTAGACTTGCAGAGAATGGCCTTAAAATGATATAGACCTTTGGATTCAGGCTCGTTTCCATATAGCCTCCTTTTGTTGGTATTGGGTGAATTTCATAATTATATCTCTTGGGGGATTCGAGGGGTTTGGCTTTGGGCAGAGTGCTCTATGAACTTGTTGCAATGATGATTCAGAAAGTTCCAATGTGGGATCCAATTGTTTGAAGAGTTGTAGTAGGTAGGTAGTCAGGATTTCTTTATTAATTTCCTCAGGTATTTCTTTTATCAGTAAGTTGCTGTGGTGGCTTCTATTATTGAGGTCTTCGACTTTTGATTGTAAGACTTGATTAATAGAGTTTTGGCAGCTTAGTTGTTTTTATTTTTGCTTACCAGAGAGTTAAGAGTTTCTTGTTCCTCTTCCAGAAATTAAATTTTGAGCTCATTTCATTTATGTCTTTTGTTAGAGAGAAAACCTCAGATTTTATGAAGGTTTTTAGGTCAGCAATATTGTTTTTTGATGGAAGTGCAGCTATTGTCTGCTGTATTTGTGTGAGCTGATTAATAGATGTCTGTGGTAGTTTTGTTGGGATTTGTGTCGCCATTTTAGCCTGTTGCATTGGTTTGTCAGGGTCGATGTTTGTGGTAGTTTTGTTGGGCTTTGAGTCGCCATTTTAGCCTGTTGCATTGGTTTGTCAGGGTCAACAGGGGTATTTTGGAAGTACTTACGGGGGGGGTCTGTGCATCCATCAGTATTTTAGTAGTACTAGGTCTTGTAGATCTTTTTGCTGCCATGTGTTTTGATTATCAGAATTTCCTTTTTGTTAGGAATTATACACAGTTTTTTATATAGGAAGATATAAGTATCTGTTGATTTGGTGAGATCTTTGCTGTTAGTCTCTAGCTGTAAATATGTGAGGTATTACTTAGTTTTCCACTCCCTGAATACTCATAGTAGTGCTTTTAAAGGGACACTCAATCAAAATTAAGCTTTCATTATTCAGATAGAGCATGCCATTTTAAACAACTTTCCAATTTACTTCCATTAACTAAATGTGCACAGTCTTTTTATATTTAAACTTTTTGAGTCACCAGCTCCTACTGAGCATGTAC
>CAJPDP010302362.1:0-12032 GCA_905336975.1 Bombina variegata variegata
CCTAAAAAACGCTTATGTAAATATGATATATATATATATATATATATATATATATATATAATAATGAGGGAGGTATTAGTTAGATAAAATATCCTAAGACTTGATTAATATCACTAAGTAAATATCACAAAAAAGGGGAATATATGTACATGAAATTAAGGGGATAAAAGTAAAGCACAGTATCAAAAAAGTAATACTGATTTCGCTATCTATAAGCGAAAGTTTAGGCTATGGAATTTTCCGGATTAATTTGGATACTTTGTAATATTTTGAGATATTAATGATTCTCTAAAATTTATACATACAAAAATATCTTTGATAAAATAAAAGAAACAAACATGTATGTACACAATAAGAAATAAGAAGAAATAAGAAGATATGAGAAAAAGTGTGTAGTAATGATATATATTTAATACCAATAAAAACAATATAATAATACGATTGCAAATATACGGTATAGAGCTCATATACCAAATACTATTGACAATATACAATTAATCTCACTGCAGTGGATACAATAAAAATAAAAATAAGTCCAACAATGTTTAAAAAGTCCCGTATTGACACCTTTTAATAAAAAAATTGCTTGTGATGATGTATATTGTAAAAGCTTGACTAAAGGTTATTTAAGCTTATTAAGCCGTTGGGCGTATAAGATTATTACTAAAGATGTAGATGTGACACTTCGTGAGTAAAGAGAAAATATATATTGTTCCAGATGGATACTATGTTTAGATACAAATTATCAGCTCAGTACTTTACATAAAGTGTTTCTTAGCTGCAGCTGCACGCTGAACTTGTACTCACATTTAGAGTTGGAAAAAACTTTCCAGTTCACGTATGTTTTTGATCAGCGGATGGGAAAGTAGGATAAGGTACCTTATTGGTCGATGGTGTCCAGCCTTTATGGTGGGTAAAAGATTGCTTATATTGCAACGCTATTAGTAATAGCAAATGTTCAATTAGTGAAATGACTTCGCTGATTCTCTGTGCTTGATGTTTAGTGGTGTAGGTGATCGCTAATAGTATTAGCAAAGAGTATTAGCAAAGAGTTTAGATGTGATCACGCTGGAATCCTCACAGCTTTAATGTTGTTTAGAGTCTAACCTCCCTCATTATTATATATATATATATATATCATATTTAAATAAGCGTTTTTTAGGATTACATATCCCTTCACATATTATCTCATTTCACCATCCTTATATCTTCATCATAAATTTATAATTTGCACTATAATTTAGACTATATATTTATATATATATAAAATTTCACATACAGCTCCCCTTACTTGTATCACCCTATATGACTTTTTGACAGCTGTTTGGAGGAACTACTGTCGTTTTAGGGTTAGAGCAGTATACTTTATTTCTCTTCTCCTTTTAGGTGTACTCACTCAAATCTGTTTTCACCAGATATTTCCTTTCTTGTTCAGTGATCCAGTTGTTGGCAATTGCCATATTTATCAGTTCGTCCAATTGTCTTTTGAACATAGTGGTAGGATTCATTCTCATCTTAAAGTATGTTTTTGTATCTCTGAGTTGGCCCAATATCTCCTGTTTGTAGTCCTCGTAATTGAGGATCGCCAAGGCTCCTCCCTTGTCGGCTTCTCAAAAGATTATTGTCTTGTCAGTTTTCAGTTCTTTAAGTGCTGCCCATTCCTCCTTATTTAAGTTTGGTCTCTTATTGTACATCGTAGAGAGTGGACCAAAAATCTCTTTGGATAACATCCTGGTGAGGATCTTAATGGACGGATTATAGCTATTGGGATCAAAAGTACTTGGGGTTCTGAGTAGAGGAATGTCACCCTTATGTAGTCCAAAGTATACCCTTAGTCTCAGGGTTCTGCTAAATTTTTGGATGTCTATATATCTCTGAAATTTAGTACTAAGTACTTTAGTAGGTAAGTCGCGCAGCGAGGGGCATCAGAATATATATAAATATATAATATATATATGTGTATATACACATATTAACAAATAAATATATATGTATATAAGCATATACATAAATATTTACAGGGAACACACAGTTCATAAAGACCGCAATGTAAAGGCACTTTTTCAGTGCCGTTTTTTTTCTAACACCCCACACCTGCCAACTTTCAGCCCTCATAACTGCTTCTTGCAGTTATTTTATTAAAAAATAAAAAATGCTACAATTTTTTTTTAATAAACCACACACCACTGTATTTTGGGGCCAATTGGGGCACATTTATAAAATTAACCAAAGATTTGATCTCCGGTTCATTTTATTAGCGCTAATTGTGCGAATTTGACCGTTTGCGGGCGTGCAATAAATTAGTGGTCCACTTGTAATCTTTCCCATTGTGGGGACCCCCAAAAATTTGTTAGTGACCCCTTGGGGTCCGATCTCTAGTTTAAGAATCACAGCTATATTGCCTGTACTATTAGCCTTTATGTTATAGCAGTGCACATAAATAAGAGTATGAAAACAATCCAACTCGATAAAGAAGAAATACTGTGAAGTGATGTTTATTAAAAATAAATTAAAAACTACAAGTGAAAAAGGCAACAAAGCACCACACCACACTGAATGATTCCCCAACATGTTTCCTGCCTCAAGGGTATTTCATCAGGGATAAACTAACTGGTGAAATGAAATACCTCTTCAAGTTAACCCTTTAAGTGACAAATTGATAGTAAGTATTATAAAAAAACTTGTTAGTAATTCAAACACAGATAATACAACATGACAAAAAAATTATAAAATGTAAAAACTATGGAACAATAATTCATAGTCAGCACAAGGACTGTTAATATGAATGGCCTCATAGTACCATATAGTGTTGTTCCGAAATGTGTTTGTTTTCTGACTCCTTAGTGCCTCATACAGAACATCAGCTGCTACGCCAGCTGTAGAAAAGACAATAATTTACTATTAAAGGGACATTCTTTTTTTTTTTTTTAAAAAGCTTTATTGAATGAGCAGAGTACAAAGTTTAACAAACATTTGTTAATAGACAGGCACTGTGAGCTAAACAATACATTTAAGCTATGGTATAATCCAAATAGTAACAGTATTTTATTAACAGTGCCCCTTGCTTACACTTCTGACTCATTGTTCTTAAGTGGCCGTGTAATGTTATACAGTGCAATTTTATTGAGGCTTCCAACTTATAAGTTAGCTTGGGTATTAATTCATACCCAACAGAAAAAGCAGAGAAAGGGGGCCAGAAGAAGAAGAGGGAGGAAAGAAGAAGAAGAGAGAAGAGAAAGAAAAAAGAAGAGAAAAAAAAAAGAGGGGGGGGGGGCGGGTCCCAGAACTACAGGTGATTCACAACTATTCTCAAGTGATCTCATAATGCCCGGATTTCCAGTTCCCCCCTAAGGGGATATCGGACGAGTATACCTCCAGGAGCAGCAACTGTGTGTTAATCAGATCAGTTCTTGTCCTATATGACTAGTATATGCTCTTACCTTCCCAGATCAGAACCATATGTTCATGCGTCGCCAACTTCCCAGTTTTAAGGTAGTGGTACCTCTCAAGGAGTCGACTACATTCCAGGAACACTCTTTCCCAGAATACACGAATTAGTGGGCAGGTCCACCAGATGTGCAGAATTGATCCCTCCTCTCCACAGCCTCTCCAGCAATCTCCTCAAGCCTGCGGGTAGATCTTGTTGAGCCTATGTGGGGTCAGGTACCACCAGCTCAGGAATTTAAAATGCATCTCCTGTAGTCTCATAGAGACCGAGGTTTTCTTGGCTTTGTTGAATATCTTAAGCCAATCTTCTGTGGTGATATCAGAGTCAAGATCTGCCCGCCATGCGTCTACATAAGAGGGCAACGTCTCCTTACTGCTCGTTAGAAGCAGCTTGTATAGGTGGGAGATCAGATGGCCAGGTGGTTGTGCCATCGCACATATGGATTCAAAGAGAGTTTTTTCTCTTATAAAGGGTGTGGTATCCTTATGGCCATCTATGTAATGGCGAAGCTGCGCAACTCTGAACCATGAGGAAAACAGCCAGTGATCCCACTTTTTTAGGTTCTCTTGGGTCTGAATCCTCCCCTCATGGAAAGCGTTAGATATTGCTGCCTCTGCTAGGGAATATGTTTGTCTCGGGCATTGGGCTCTGTTTGCCAGAGCGTTATCTGGGTTTTCAAAAACCGGTGTCAACGGTGATTGGTCAGAGGAAATACGCTTATTTTGTTTAACCAGAGCATCCCATACTCTAAAGACATCTCCCAGCAAGGGGTATTGATGTATTAACGGTGTCCGATTCTCAACCGATATCCACGCAAGCGTGCCAATGTTTCCCCTCTGCAGGATTTCACAATCCAACTCCACCCACGCTCTGTCTGCTTTATTGTGACACCAGTGGACTAATTGTTGAATGGTTATTGCCCTAAAGTACGTCTTCAGCATAGGGACCCCCGCTCCCCCCCCTGTCCCTAGGTAGGAACATTGTTTTTTTATTAACTCTCGGTCGAATGCCGTTCCAGATATATGCTTCTATTTCTGATTGAATCTGATGGATAAGAGGCATTGCCGATAAGAGAGGAATTGCTTGCATTACGTAGAGGACCCTGGGCAGGATATTCATTTTGACCGCATGAATTCGGCCCATCCACGAGATAGAATTATTTTTCCATTTGGTCAGATCATCTGCCACTGCATCCCTGATCAGCTTGTAATTTACTTCAACACTGTCCGCTACTGCTGGGGTCAGGAAGATCCTGAGATATTTCAAGCGGCTCTCTGCTATTTTAAGTGGGCAAAGGGTACCAACCTCACAGAAGGCATCAGCTGGTATAGATATATTCATGATCTCCGACTTAGATAGGTTAAGCAGAAAGTCAGAGACCTCCCCAAATTCTCCGAATTCCGCCAATAGTGCCGATAAAGATGTAGAAGTGTCAGATAACATCACAAGGACGTCATCCACGTACATAGCCAGCTTGTGTTCTTTTTGGCCGACCACCAGGCCAGAGATGTTGGGGTTGCTACGGATTTTACAAGCCAGTGTCTCCATAACAAGAGCAAATAATAAGGGAGAGAGGGGACACCCCTGTCTCGTCCCATTTGTTATCTGAAAGGGCTTAGATAGCATGCCGTTAACTCTCACCCTAGCACTCGGCATGGAGTATAAGGAGAAGATTGTATTTACAATACCGTTAACAAATCCCAGCTTAATCATAGTATGTTGCATGAATAGCCAGTTGACCCGGTCAAAAGCCTTTTCAGCATCCGTGGAGACCAAGGCCAACGGCGCTGAATTATTTTGGGCATAGGAGATCAATTGTATTACTCTAAGGGTGTTGTCCCGGGCTTCTCTGCCCGGGACAAACCCCACTTGATCAGTAGTGATCAGTTTCGGTAATAGTTTGGCGAGGCGATTAGCTATGACCTTTGCTAGGATCTTAATGTCCGTGTTAAGGAGTGAGATCTATAGTCTATATCTGCCGGGTTGATTTTCGGGTTTCCCTGGCTTATGTATGACTGATAAATATGCTTCAAGCATAGAGCTTGGTAGATTTGATCCCTCTGGTAGTCGGTTGGACATCTGGAGTAGCCGAGGTGCTAGTCAGTCTGAGAAGATTTTATAATAGCTCATACCAAACCCGTCTGGGCCAGGGCTCTTACCTCCCGGAAGGAGCTTTAATAGCCAATTGGATCTCTTTTAGAGTGAATAAAGTTTCAAGTTGATCCGGTTCTTCCTGTGCTAATTTTGGCATCTCTTTTTTATTTAAAAATTCTAATATGGTCCTCTCTTGGGTATCAACAGAGGCCTGACTAGGGTTCTCCTGGCCCATAGGGTGCAGGTTGTATAGGGTTTCATAGAAGCACCTAAATGTGTCTGCAACAGACGGGCCATCACAGTGTTTGTCACCATTACGGCCTTCAATCTCGTACACATACGTTTTGAGTCTCTGGCGCGCTAACGCCGTGCCAAGAGCTTCCCAGCTTTATTACTTTGTTCGAAGTAATATTGCCTGAGTCGAAGAGCTTTGGCTTGTTGCTCAGCCTGGATATGGCTCAGGAGAGCTGACCTGGCTTCAGCAAGATCTGTTTGTAGCGTGTTATCTGCTGGTCGCGTTTTGTGTAAAGTTTCTGCTTGCGCAACTTTTCGGAGCAGGGTGTCGTAACGAGCTCGTTGTTCCCGGCGGAGGGCTGAGGTATATTTGATCAGGACTCCCCGTAGGGCACATTTGTGTGCCTCCCAAACTGTAGTATCAGCCAAGGCATCTCCTGTGTTGATGCGAAAATATTCTTCAATGGTGGTGTCAATTTTCTTTTTAAGTAGTTGGTCATCCAGTAAGGACTCGTCCAGTCGCCATATAAATGTAGTGACCGGTGCCTCCGGCCGGCCAATGGTACATTTTACTGGCGCTTGATCTGACCAAGTGATTTGACCTATGCTACTACCAGTTGTGATTAAGAGCCCTGCTGGGTCTGTAAAGATATAGTCAATCTTTGTATATTTCCCATGAGGGTGGGAATAGAAAGTGTAGTTTTTGGCGGTCGGGTGTAGCGTGCGCCAGACATCATGGAGGACTAATTCCCTCATGTATTTAGTGACATGTTTCACCACTCTATGTGAAGTGCTAGATAAGCCATCTGACGCATCCAAGGTAGGGCAAAATGAAATGTTAAAATCACCGCCCAGGAAAACAATCCCTTTTTGGGTTTCCAAAGTTTTGTTTGTTAGTTTTTTTAAAAAGACATCCTGCGTCACATTTGGGGAGTAGAGATTGACAAATGTTATGCTTTTGCCATATAGGGTACCAGTCAGGATCAGAAACCTACCATCTGGGTCTCTCACGATCTGCTCCATCCGGAAGGGCATGCCAGTCCCAAACAGGATTCCCACTCCATTTTTTTTGGTCGGGCCAGACGCGAAGTAGGCTACTGCGAATTTTTGATTATACCATTTTGGTTCTTTGAATTTGGAGAAGTGCGACTCCTGAAGGTACACAACGTCCCCACCCATTCTCTGAAGATCTCTGGCGACCATTGATCTCTTCCCAGGGCTATTGAGTCCCTTTGCATTCACCGTGATGAGGTCTATTGAGAGGACGCCAGCACTCCCCATGGTATAAGCTTTCACTTCAGAGACAAACCTGGCAAGGGTAATGGGGCCAGTTGGTAGGAAGGGTCGGGTGGAAACTGATGGGGGAGAGGAGAGAGAAAAAAAAAAAAAAAGAAGGGGGGGAAGGAAAAGGTCAGAAAACTAAAAAGGTATGGCAAAATAAAGGTGCCAGAGGAGGTCAGAGGGTAGTAGGAGATACAGAAGGTAAGAAACTAGGAGTAACTCCTAGGTCAGATATAGATGCAGGTAAAGTAAAAGATGAAGAAATGAAGAACGAGAAAGTTGTAGAGTCTAACTCTACTAAACAAATATAAATGTAATCTAGCAGAAGGGTAGTAGCCCTCATGCTCTCAGCAATGAAATATATACATAGGTTCAATAACTTGTAGATAAGCACAACTAAAGGAAATTAACAGTAACGTCATATGTGTTTAACGCCAACTAAAAGCTGTACACTTTCACACTCTATATCAACAGTTGGTCTATGGAGGTCCAGTGAACAGCTAGCACTACCAGGTGGGCCAGATTTCCCATGTGTCTTTTAGATACAACCCCACCGGGCGCTTTCCCCGGTTTACTACTGCATATCTTATTTTGCGTCTAAGTCAGAACCAACACTATCCTGTTAAGTATAATGGGCAGGTCTATACAACCTCTAGCATCTTAGGGATATCTTTATAAAGAGTCTCAACGTCCTTAAATGGGGTCGACATCCGGTCTGGGCAGGTCTCCTATCAATGAGTCAGGTCTCCTGGTCGAGTCAGGGTGGGATAGTGTTTCCAACCATCTTGGGATTAATACTGAAGCATAGAGTGTGCGCTTTCTTTAATCATTTCTTAGTGAAGCAAAAAGGTGAAAACAAATATTCAGTAATAACTTATACATAGTAGGAGTATGTAATATTAAATGGTGCAAAAACAATAATAGTAACTGCGTGGACACTATATCAGTGAGTGTGGCTGCACAGCTGGTGTCCCAGCCACGTCAAAAGGCCACTTGCAAATGTCTAGTGTAACCCCAGAAATTCAGTGTGAAGCTATGGCAGAGAAATCTATTTTAGAGCACATTGATATTATTTGCCTACTCACAGTGCAGTATCTATGCCACTTGTCATAACATCAGTGTGTTGTGTCCTGTTCAATGTTTAAACGATCTTGTGATATATAGTGGGTAGTCTGGGACAATGTCCGGTGTCTAAGTGATACCGATATAGGGGGTCTAAAAAAAAACAAAGTGGGGTATAATGTCTAATTTGAGGATGGTCACAGGTCTGTAAACCCGTATTCTAAGTTAGAGCAGGGTAACCCAGTTCTCCCACTCACCCTGGAGCTAGTGCTAGGGAGATGTGCATATGTACTGAGCATTGCCCTGCAATGCAAAATTGTAGTTACAGCATCCCGACCTTATCACCGCCCAGCAGGAGTATTAAACAGTCAAAAAAGTGTTATTACAAGCAGTGACAGTGCTTACATTGTTTCTATAACAGCGGCCAAGTGGCTAGTGTCCCGTGAATGTCCTGAAGCAACTCACACATATTGAACAAAACACAAGTAAGTCACTGTAATGTTATTAAAGACATATCATATCAGGCTTAGGAGCCTTCTGCAGAGTGTATATACATTAATACATATACTTAGCTGCAGGATGCGAACATCCTCATCTCAAGCAAAATATTTGTGGAATGTGTGAGCATAGATCATGTCCCAGTCCGCACACAAGTGATGTATCTTTTCAAAGAGATGAATGTGTACTTAGAGTGGCCTTCCGTGAAGTGGATTCCCAACTTCCATATGGTCGTCACCTCATTGAACGGGTTCTACTGCCAGGTCTAGAGGCCTAATCTGTGTTCCCAGGGCTTGATTGAAAGCTGGCAAGTCAGAGATCTTCTGGTATGTGGCTGTGGCTCCATCTTTAGTCGCAATCAGACAGGTTGGAAAGCCCCATCTATACGGGATTCCTTGGTCTTTGAGAGCTGATGTGAGAAAGCGCAGTTCCCTTCTTTTTTGTAAAGTTGACGGGCACAAATCTGTGTAGATCTGTAGTTCCGCTCCTTCATGTGATAAGGGTTGCCTGTTTCTGGCATGCCGGAGTATATCTTCTCTATCTCTGTATGAGAGAAGCTTGACAATAATGTCTCTGGGTGGAGCTCTAGTTGGCGGTTTGGGCCGTAGAGCTCTGTGAGCTCTCTCGATGTGTATATCTTCAGCTTCTGGGTTGTTTTTAATGTATTTAAAGAGTCTTTGCGTATACTGATTTATTTCTGTCGGGGCCACAGTCTCAGGAACACCTCTTATCCTCAAGTTGTTCCGCCGACTCCTGTTCTCTAAGTCCTCAATCCTCTCGGTTAGGTTCAGAACAGCCATTTCCTGTGACCTTATACAGTTGGAGTTATGCTGTACATCAGAGCGCAGTGCCTCTTGTGATTCCTCTACAAGTGTGACTCTGTGGTCTACATTGGCAATGTCTTTTTTGAGCTCACCAAACATGTTTTTCATTTCCATGATGGCATCCTTTATGTCATTTTTAGATGATAAGTGTCTTATATCGTCTTTTGTGAGATAGTCAAACTCTCTGTGTTCTATGCTGTGGGAAGAGGCCACTTCAGGCTGCCCCACAGAACCCAGTGGGTCCCTTTGAGAGCCTTGAGCTGAGTCAGTTGGTATCAAATAGTTATCCATATTTGAGGAGTGCAAGTTTTTATGCGGTTTGGGGCGCCTCTTAGTGGACATTTCTGTAATCTTCACTGCTTGCTACCAGTGTGATCTTGTCTACAGCAGGCCTTGTGGTCTAGCATAAACGTATACAATATTATTAGTGTAGCGATCTAGCAGGTTCGATTCCCTTTGGGCCACGTGGTTGCAGTTTTAATAGCCCAATATTACAGTGCAGTAAAAGAGAAAGGCCTTTATATGCCTCATGTATTTATCTCTGTTTGGCAGGTTTCTTTCAGGGCGTGTGCGCACCAGTGTCAATTTAGCCCCAGGCCTTTCTTATTTCCTAATGGCAGCAGTGCCTAGCGTGGTCTCATGCCCATATGTGTTGTATGGTAAAGGACACAACTCACCGCTCACCGAACTGGCTTCTCTATGCTGCGACCCAGCCACTGGTGCCAGTATTATCTCCTGCAAGTATGGGATCGGTCACTGAAGAGGCTCCAGAGTCCCCTATGGCGCTCAGATCTGCCAGCCGTTACAGGGCAGGTTCCGGTATAGACCTCCAATTGATGTCCTCGTTTGGGTCAGTGAGCATACGCCGTGTTGTAACCCGGACCTCCAGCTGTGCAGTCTGTCGGCTTCTATGGTATCTCCGCTGACAGGCTGACAGGCTGAGGTTTTGTAAGGCGCGGGAAGTAGCAATCTGCGGCCACCGCCCGTCCTCTCTGCAGGCCTCACTTCGCGTTCTTACTATTGTATTCTCACAGCAGTTTAGTTAGCCCCTATTTTGGAGCGTGTATTCACCTCGGTTATAGCAAGCTTGCTTTTGACGTTTTTCGTGCTGTTAGCTATGCTTGATCTTGTGCTGAGAGCATTTAGGTGTCAAAGCACTTTCAGTGTGCGGCCATCAGCGTTCGTGGCCAAGCTCCGCCCTCCATTAAAGGGACATTCTTATGAAAAAGGGACTCACTCTAATGTATCCGAGCATGGAATGCTTGCACTACTGATCCTAGCTGATAATGGGTTAATCACAAGTGAGTGCTTGTTATTGCCATTGTGTTTTTCCAGTATCACAATCCAAAAATGCTTCTGCCAATAATCCACTTGAAGATGGAAATTGTTACCTAGGAAAAATAATATAAAATCATTATCTGTATCATTTTTAAAAAAATATATATTTTATCATTTTAAGGTCAGTGATGACAGAAAGGAAAACAACACATGCTCACAAAATAGCATTAAATAATGAGAATAATGTGGAAAACATAATTATATAATGGAAAAAAAATCATATTGTCATACTGCAAAATATCCATAATTCTTTATCAATATTCCAAGCAAAAGCAATGTCTACCATCGACCTCATCAAAAAAGAAAAATATTTGAAATATATACTGGATTCTCTTCTGTCCTTGGTCACTTATCCCTTAAATAATTGAAGCTCATATACTATCCTAATTACTACTGTTATCACTAAGGGGCATATTTATCAAGCTCCGTATGGAGCTTGATGCCTCGTGAGGACAGACATTGCCGAAAATCAATCCAATCCAATACGATCGGGTTGATTGACACCTCCTGCTGGAGGCCGATTGGCCTTGAATATGCAGGGGGCGGCGCGTTGCAATGATAAATGCCGACAGCGTATGCTGTCTGCATTTATCAATGTGCAGCGGACATGATCCGCAATATCGGATCATGTTCGCTTGCACATTGATAAATAGGCCCCATAATATTAAAAATGTATTCTATGCCTTTCCTAGCCAGTAGATCGAAGAGGAGGAGAAAAAAAAATATTGTGAGGGAGTCCTCATAGACCAACAAAAATTCTCCCCTTAAAAGGAGGGAGTTTGACCCACAAAAAATCTACCCTTTAAAGGAGGGAGTTAGACCCACAAAAATTCTCCCCTAAACATCACATTTTGCACATATGTTTTATTAGAGAATGGATACACATATTGCTTTTGCAAGTTCAGAGGCATGAAGGCCTATTTATCAAAGCGTCAACTGAAAATGCGCTCGAATTCCGCGTAGTAGTTGTCGTGAGATTGATGCGCCTTATTTATCAAAGCCTTAAGATCGCCAGAATTTGAAATTTGTGACATAACATACGATCCGACGGTCTCAATTCGACGCAGATCGATGCGAATAGAAAACCTCTAGAATTCTAGCATAATTTGAAGCTTTTCAAAAGTTATCAAAAAATGAACAGTTACGCTCGAGTCTTATCCGACGCAGCGTACCTAGTTTTCAATCCGCCAGCTTTGAGGTTGCGGATTCTATAGAAGTCAATGGGAATCGGAAAACACTGAAATCTGTTCGAT
>CAJPDP010302418.1:0-11972 GCA_905336975.1 Bombina variegata variegata
TCAGCTCACCCAATCTCTTCGCTCAAGGGGACTGAAATATAGGTGGGGTTACTCCACTAAATTAATTATTCATAGAGAAGGAACCCTATATACAGTGGATTCTCCAGCTAAGGGCAAAGACCTCCTCAAGAAATTGGACCAGTCTGATGGACACAAAGATCACAGCCCTTCCGGGCCTCTACAGCTAAGACCCAAGGCAGAACAATGGAATCCTCTTCCACAATGTCTCCATTCAAGCAAAAGAAATTCGGCTTCCAGAGACTCTTCCCCTTTGTGAATACTATTTTTTGCTGTATACCCTTTTCATCACCTGACCTTTAACGAAGTGATTCCACGTGGGAGACCTTGCTTCACATGCTACGAGCTCAAAAAAAAATGTCATGTAAAGTTATGTTGGACTATTTTTCACTTTTACAGGAGGGACTCAAGTATCAATGTTCGATATTGGACTCATAGTTTCACAGCTGTATTTCTACAGTGAACTTTAAGTTATAAATGTTGTTCTTTTGTTTGCTTTATATACTGTTTGCTATACATGCTTAATCCTAAACTTATTCTTTGACGAGATTTCTACTGCGGCTCTCTCTGGGTGAGACGGATTGACATAGGGTATTCATGCCTACTCACCACCGTGGTCCCCTAACCTAATTGTGATGTCACCGTGTCTCACCCCGAAACTGGCTCATGGTGAACTACCAACAATGATCCCTATAATTAATATAAGGTGATAATCTATATGCATTGATGTGGCCTTCGTGCCCCTTTCTCTGTGAGACGAGACGACACATAGCTATATAGCTAGTTATCCCCCCAGCTGATTGGCTGATGGAAAGGGGTTGTTATCTCCTGCTGAGAAACCGACACATAAAAAGGATACATTACAGTGTTTTTGTCATATCTCACGTCTCCACCTGCATAGTCATACATGCACCATTGAGAGTCATCACTTCATTCCTATATAAATGTTCTAAATACATTTCATGTTAAATCTTTAGTTCAATGGAGAATCTACAACTCTTTATAATTTCAAGTGGTTTAACTGATACTTAGATATCATCCCATGTTTTAGGCTGATTGTTCACTCTAGGTCAGATATAATCCTAATATAAAATATTGTCCTGTTCACATTTTCAATGTTATTGTTATTTAACCATTTACTCGTTAATACATGATCTCAGTCTCTTTTTGTTTTTCCTATGGGATTCTAAGGGGATTATATAGATCAGCAGCAGAAACGACTTTACAACACTTGTAGTCCTCAAGCCTTCTCCAACACTTTGCCCCTCTACCCTGGATCTCAAATACATATTACTTAAGGGAGGGCACCACCTCTACTCCCTTACACATTCTTTCTATACTAGTCACTACTACACATATTTTAGGGTATCCTGTAGTTTTGCACTTTTATCCTTATGCTACCTGTTATCTCTTTACCATTGTTTTCATTTGCACTTTAACTCTAGGACCCTTCCTGTGCAGCCCTGCTTACCCCCCCCCCCCAACTGTATTCAAGTTTACGGACGTAAACTTACGGATCTTTAAGAATCCCCACTCTTTTTATTTCACTAGTCCCTCGTGCAACTAAACTTGTGTGGCAACTTCACCACATTTCTCTTTCCTTCTTCTACTTTTCCCTTATGATCTCTCTATTCTAGTCTCTCTTTCTATTTTATCTCCCTCCTTATCTCTCGTCCCGTTCCCCCTTTTCCCTTTTTTTTTCCTTTTATTATTTATCCCCCCTCCTCCCATGGCGGCCTCTCTGAGGTTTTTTTACCTTAAATGTAAAGGGCTTGAACTCACCCACTAAGCGCAGCTTACTGACAACTTATGGCAGTAAACTTAAATCTGATGTCCTATTTATCCAAGAAACTCACTGGACTTCAAACCAAACCCAACCCTACAAGTCGTCCCTCTATCCAGACTACAAGACAGCTTCGTACACTGACAAAACCAGAGTAGTAGCGTTACTCCTACATAAAGACCTCCAATTTAACCAACTATACATAGAATGTGACCCCGAGGGTCGATTTATCATATGTGTATGTAAAATTTAACAATAGACTATATACTCTAGTCAATCTATATGCCCCGAACCAACAACAAATTCTATTTATCAAAAAAGTCCTGGACAAAGCTAAATTGGTGAGACAAGGTCATATTATAGTGGGTGGAGATTTCAATGTTGTGTGGGACCCTAAGCTTGACAAAAAACTCACTCTCTGCAAATCCATAGATTCATTTACTAGTTCCTGAGCTGCCAAATTTCGGTCCATTTCTATGCGACATGAACTATATGATGTCTGGAGGTCCTGTCACCCTGAGGAAAGGGACTTCACTTTCTTCTCCAACCCACATCGATCCTACTCCAGATTGGATTATTTCCTTTCAGATTCTAGGCTTCTTAATGAGGTCACCAACTCCCGTATCCACATTTGCCCATGGTCGCAGTCTCTTTTGATATATTTCCGACTGTGTTTCTTGAGGGGGACACACGTGGAGGTTTCCCAGCTCCCTATGGGAGGAACCAGGTTTCAGAGATTCTCTCACAAGCACGCTCACTGAATTCATACAATTTAATAAACCTGGTCAGACTTCTTTCCAAACTATATGGGGGACACTTAAGGCATTCATTAGGGGGTTCTGTATCTCTGAATCGGCCAGATACAGGAAAAGAAAAGGGGGCCCTTTAGGCCAATTGGTCATGAAACTGAGGAATCTAGAAAAAAACAGTAAAAAAACCCCACTATTTCAATCTCGGATGAAATTACCACTCTTAGACGGCAAATCCTCCAATTAGAACTTAATAAGGTAAAAGCTAATCTAGCGAAGTTCAAACAACTAATGTACTATAAAGGTAATAAGGCGAACAAGCTCCTAGCAAGGAAACTCAATGCTAGAACTGCCCACTCCAGGATTCATTCCCTGGAAATAAATGGATCCAAAATTTTAGCGCCTGATGCTATCGGTAATGCCTTTGCTGACTATTATTATAAGCTCTACAATCTTTCTGATTCAGAGAGTCTTGATACTCCCCAAACCTGATACAAGGGTACATCGACACCCTCACGCATCCTACGCTTTCTGAAGATGCGAGAAATTCGCTCTTAAAAACGTTTACTATCAAAGAAATTTTTAGTGTCGTTAATCAGCTTAAGCCGAATAAATCTCCTGGGCCTCACGGCTTTACAGGCTCTTTTTATAAAACATTTAGACAGCATCTAGCACCCCTCTTGCGTTCTCTATTCATGGAAGTGGCGGAACTTGGGAGCTTCTCGAGAGAGAGTTCCTTGAAGCATCTATAATTGTGATTCCTAAGCCAAACAAGGACCCCTTATATTGTGCCAGCTATAGGCCTATTTCACTAATAAACCTTGATGTCAAGCTCTACTCCAAATTACTTTCCAACAGGATTGTCCACTTACTGCCCTCCATTCTGCAGATAGACCAGGTAGGGTTTACCTATGGTAGACAAGGACCTGACAACACTCACAAGTTACTTCAGGTCTTTTCTGAGTTAGCTAAATCAGGATTTCCCATGGTGGCCCTGTCATTAGATGCTGAAAAAGCATTTGACAGGGTGCGATGGGACTATCTATGGCAGGTTCTAAAGTCATTTGGCTTTCCACCACAGTTCATTACAATGGTTCAAGCTTTGTATTCCGCTCCATTTGCAACAATTAAAGAAGTGGGTTTTCGTTCTAAAGCCTTTTCCATAACAAATGGTACTCGCCAGGGATGTCCACTTTCCCCTCTGTTTTTTGCTATGGCCATGGAACCATTAGCCCAAAAGATCAGACTCTCTCAGAAAATAGAAGGGGTCACAATTGGCGGTCGTACCAAGAAAATTGCTCTTTTTGCGGACGACCTAACCATCCTTTTAACCAACCCAAGCTCCTCAATAGAAGAAGTCTTTAGGACCTTGAAACTTTTTGGCACCTTAAGCCTCTATAAAGTAAATATTCTTAAAACCGAAGCCCTGGCAATCAATATCGACTCAGAGATGCTTTTCAACCTCAAGACCCGCTTTTCCTTTACTAGGAATACTGCTAGGCCCCGACATCAATATGGTCATTAAGCATAATTTTGAACCGTTGATCCTGGAAATTAAAAGACTTCTGCAGAGGTGGGATTTTCATGAAATCTCATGGATGGGACATATCGCCACTCTGAAAATGGCCGTCCTACCCAAGATTTTATATCTATTTAGGTGCATACCCTTCACGATCCTGAAAACATATCTCTCCCAAATTCACTCTCTATTCATCAATTATGTATGGAAAGGGAAACTGCCGAGAGTGGCAAATCATATTCTTCAGCTGCCAATCAGCAAAGGAGGCATAGCTTTTCCCAATATATATCTGTACCATGATGCTACCCGCTTAACTCATATCACTGGATGGAGTAATGAATACGAGAAACCTGCGTGGTATCTTCTCGAGGCAGCCATCATTCCCAAGGACCTAGAATTAAGCGACTTGATATGGATTCCTAAACATAGACAGCCAGATTTGCCACTTACAAACAACATTATCTTAGACAGTTGTCACGCTTGGCATAGACTCAGACATCACAAGGGAATTGCTCCACATCCCTCACCTATTCACGGTCTTCAGGGGTTATTGACTGGCCTTCCAGACATCCACAAGCAAGAGTGGTCCTCTTGGAATTTTGCTAATATAGGAGATCTATACAAACAAAAAGAGGTTACTTACCTCCAAGCAAATTGTAGAGCTAGTAGATACAGCCCCCAAGTGGCTTATGTTTGAAAGCTATAGAATACTGGGGTATTGTCAGGCTTGGGGATTCCCCAAAACAAATCTAAGAGAATGTACTAATTGGGAAAAACATTGGAAAGCAGGGAACAAATTAATAAGGCCACTTACTAATCATCATCTAACCCTTCTTAATGACTATAGTGAAGACATACCCTGGCAGATCAAGGCCTGGGGCCGTGAAATGAATGTTCAGATCACATCCCTAGATGTGGAACACGCAACTACAATTACTAAACAAGCTATGCACTGCACTTCACATCTAGAGACGTACTTTAAGGTTCTTTTAAAATTGTACCTGACACCCCATAAACTGACCAAGATATATCCTACGGCCTCTCCACAGTGCTGGAGAGAATGTGGACAACTGAGTTCTGACATCCACATATGGTGGACATGCCCAAAAATTGCCCCTCTCTGGAGTGGGGCATTCTCCTTGCTCTTGGACTTAGGTTTGACACTCTCTCTGACCCCAGCTCTGGCCCTCCTGCATATTGGACTCTATGACCTCCAGAAACCTCAACAAATTCTGGGAGCCACAATCCTGACAGCAGTTAAGGTGTGTATTGCTAGGTCCTGGAAACAATTGGAGGTCCCAAGCTTGGATCAGATCACTCAACTCATCGACTACCTAGCCTCTATGGAAAGGGGCTTCTTTAATGGGACTGACCGTATGGACAAATACTGGACAATCTGGAGTAAATGGTTCCTCAAACCCCCTTAGACATCCCATAATCCATTCCCGTCACCTAAACCCGTCTGCCATATTATCCCTTTCCCTCCTCTGAGCCACCCCTCCCTTTACCTTTTTTTTTTCTCTGTCCTCCTCCCTTTTTCTGCTTCTCTGCCTTATCAATTCTCCTTTTTTTCTTATCTTTTTCTTTAGTCTCTTGTGATATATCTTGTTGGATTCCTAAATAAAGAAATTTCCCCCTTCTATCCCTTCCTGTTCATTACAATTTATTTGATTGCTTTGATTTTCCCCCAATGGGGGTGGCTACACACTTGGCCGCACCCATGGGGGCTTGTTAAAACTGTTTCAAATAACTATGTTTTTGACGAGTGAAACAAAAGAAATGTAAAATAATAAGGAATTATGTACCATTTTCTATCTGTATTGGTGATATTGTATTTCCTTAATAAAAAATGTTATTACAAAAAAAATATATACTCCAGCCCGCCACCTATGATCCAACAATGACCTGTTCCTTGCGTCCTCTACCATCCCCTCCTCTCATGCTAGACTACAGGACTTCTCTCGTGCGGAACCAGCCCTCTGGAACGCAGTTCCTCGAGCTGTCAGACTTTCCCCTAACCTCTCCTCCTTTAAACGTTCCCTAAAGACCTTTTTGTTCAGGGAAGCTTATCCCCCGACTCATTAACAAATGAACTTCACTTACCTAACAGTTGCCCTCATCTATCTCCTCACTTATATCATTCTTACCTTTGCAGTACCCACCTCCTGTTTCCTATCCTCCTACCCATCTAGATTGTAAGTTCCCACATGAATATGACCCTCAATTCCCCCTGTATTTGTCTGTAAAATTTTGTCTTTTGTCTTGTACTGTGTTGTTTCTCTGTTATACTTTTATCCTTGTACCCATGGGCAGCGCTGCAGAATCTGTTGGCACTTTATAAATAAAGAATAATAATAATATGTGTGTGTATGTGTGTTTATACAGTATGTGTGTGTGTGTGTATATGTGTGTTTATACAGTGTGTGTGTATATGTGTTTATACAGTATGTGTGTGTATATGTGTGGTGTATATGTGTATATGTGTATATATGCGGGCGTGTGTATATGCATCCGTGTGTTTGCATGTATGTGTGTATATTTGTGTGTAGGTGCGCATGTATATAATTGTGTGTTTGTGTGTATCTGTGTGTGCATGTGTGTATATTTGTGTGTGTGTGTGTATTTGTATGTGAGTGTGTGTGCATGTGGCACATGTGTGTTTTATAATAGTCCATTCTAGAACTGCCAAATGTCAGTCCTGTCATTAATAATAATGTTTTCAAAATGAAACAGCAGGTAGATATGGAGCATTGTATGCCAGAGTCTAAATACACATCCCCTAATTGGGAATTATACTTAGAATTTGCATTGAATGTGATGAGTCTTTGATACATGTTGCAAATTAAGAAACTGTAATACAAAGGGTCTTAACAGGGTATGGAAATCAAATGATGGGTGTATGATTATTATCTATCATTCAGCTAGATTACAAGTTTTCAGCGCTATAGTGAAATTAACGACCGCCACAAAAGCGCCGTTATTTCACCTCCCTATAGCGCTGCTATTACAAGTTTACAAAAAGCAGGCTTGTATGGGCGATATGCAGAAAGAATGAAGAAAGGAGCACCGGATCTGCGATAAAACCAACTTTATTCCGAAAGTTAAAAAACATATTCAGCATATATCCAGGGGATATGAAACAAAGTTCCCCCAGCTAGGACACTGTAACGGCTGACGCGTTTCTGCTTAACGCCATATTCCAAGCCACTTAAAAAGCACTGATATAGTGCTTCCTTAAAAACCAACCCTAGCTGTTTGATTGGTCCATATTCTACCAACACAGATCTGACAGGTGATTAACTATTTCATATCCCTTCCTATGAACCTCGCTAGATACTTATAAATCACCAAAGATGTCATTACTCCCTTGTCACATTTAACCTCCTATTATTTATTATTATTTATCATTTTATAACAAATGTCCCTATAAGAGTATAGCCACTCTATCCTTACCCCATCTAGCTAAGAATTGTAAATTGTATATAGGATGGAAATAAAGGTACTCCAGGTACTTTTTCTTCCTCCTCTCTTCCTATGTATTCCGGAGTATCTTTTTCTCAAAGCCACACTCAATTTAGTTTTCAATATACGTTAGTACATTATCAATGGTCTTTAATCAGGACTTTATACTTAAATTGAAATTGAAATAGGACAAATAGCCCTTTTCGGGGGCATGTAACTATGGGATAAGCCTGGCTTAACCCAGTCTGGAGTTCAGATATTCGCTGATGCGAATCTAGCAACTACTGGCCCCATGTTAAACCATTATTTTCTCTTTACTGAACGGACAAATGCCTGTCATTAAATTACCAGAAGTTTATCAGATCAAACTGCGAATTAAGTCCATTGGGGACTCTAGATTTTAAACAAAAGATCCAATAGATCTCTCTTCTCTCTAAAATTTCTGCCCTATTGCCACCTCTTCTTTTGTTTTTTACCTGTTCAATGATAGTCCAACTAAAACTGTCTGCCCTTTTGTTATGTACTTGTTTAAAATGAATAATTAACAGAGAAGTGTGTGTTCCTTGTTTGATATCTGATAAATGCTCTTTCATCCTTGTCCTTGCTTCCCTCTTTGTCAGGCATGCATATTGTAGCCGACATTCGACACAAGTGATAAGATATATCACGTATGTTGAGCGGCAGTTCAGACAATTCTTTTTGGAGAAGCTTTCTCCTTTCACAGTAGACTGAAACTGGTCTCCCATGGTCACCTTTTCACAAGCATTACAAGCCACAAAATTACACTTGTATGCGCCATTAAATCTGAGCCACTTTCAGAAATATTGGACTTCAACTCCGTGGGTGCAATTATGTTGCCTATGGACCTGTTTTTTCGGTACGCAAAATTGCAACCTCTTTTCACTACATCTTTCAAACCATCATCTGCTGCTAGCATACTGTAGTGGGATTTCACTATCTTGCATATTTCCTGATACTGATTGGAGTAATCCGTTATAAACATAACCTTGCTTCTTTCCTTTGCCATATTTCGTGTAGATGCTCTCTGGCTGTTAGTTTTGTTTTTTAGTAGATCCTCTCTTTGGATTTTATTCACTACTCATTTCACCTGCTCTTTAACTCTATTCGAGTAACTTCTCTCTCTTAGCTTTTTCGTAAGATTGTCCGCTTCCTGCTGATAGACACTTTCCCTAGAGCAGTTGCGCTTTAGGCGAATAAATTGCCCTTTGGCAAATGCCTTGAAAACTGTTTCTGGATGGCAACTCCTAGCGTGTAATAAGGAGTTCCCAGAGATCAGTTTATAAAAAACCTTTGTCTTTATTGTTTCTCAGTGAACACCCTTGAGTGTTATGTCTAGAAAGTCAACCTCCTGCTTATCTGACTCCCAGGTGAAGTTAATTCCTGCGTCATTGATGTTTAGGCCCTGGACAAAGTCCAACAGACTCTTCTCATCACCTCTCCAGATAAACAGGAGGTCATCAATGTAACGCTTATACCACACTATTTCTCCTTCGTGAGGGTTTCCACCTTCATAGACGTGGAATAGCTCCCACCAACCCTTGAACAGGTTGGCATAGGAGGGGGCAAACTTCGCCTCCATAGCTGTTCCATGTCTCTGGAGATAGTAAACCCCCCAAATTCTAAATAATTGTGAGTCAGAAGAAATTCTGCCACTCTCAACAGATATTCCACATAATCCTGATTAAACCCAAACTGTCTGTTTAGGAAAAACTCTAAGGCTTGTAGACCTTTTGTGTGTGGTATACTAGAATACAGGGACCTCACATTGACTGTTAGCCACGTAAAGCCCCTGTCCCATCTTACCTCTGAGAGCAGATTGAGTACATGTTTCGTATCAGTCAAATGACTCTTGAGAGTACTTACAATCAGCTGTAAAATAAAATTCAGCCATTCAGACAGGTGCTCCAAGAGTGAGCCAATACCACTCACAATTGGCCTCCCTCTTACTTTCACCAGAGATTTGTGGACCTTGGGTAAATGGTTACAGACAGGAGTAATTTGGTTCTCCACCAACAAATACCTCTTAGTCTTCTCGTCCACATACCCAAGATCCACTCCATCATCAATCAGGCTTTCTAATTGTCTTTGAAAATGCTTTACTTGATCAGACCTTAACACAGTATAATCCTCTTCCTCATGTAGTTGCCTATGGGCCTCTGCTACAAAATCTGTTTTTTTCAAGAGGACCACAGCTCCGCCTTTATCTGCCGAGCGTACTACTAAATTCTGGTTTCTGCTCAGATTGTCTAGAGCTTCCCTTTCTTTTCTAGTTACATTATGCCCTTGTGTAAGGTCAGTCCTGTAATACAGCTCAGTTAAATCTTTCTCTACTCTCTCTTGGAATCCCTCCCGTATCCTCCCTCTATTTTGGATAGGGTAAAACCTTGATTTGGACTTGAAAGAGGGTACAACTACCTCTATATCATCATCCAATGTGGATTCATACTGGAAAGACTCCAAAGTTAGGATGCTACAGGTGTCCTGAAAATTCAACTCCCTGGTCCCTATCCGGGATCCAGCTATCTAACTTTATACATACAGATGACTAGCTAAACTTTCAGCTTGATCTTTATAGAATGCTTTTTCAGCATTAAATTACGTATCAGTTTGTTTATGTCCAATAGGGTACTCAACAAATTAAAATTTGCAGTAGGTACAAATGAAAGTCCAAAGCTTAGAACCTTAATTTCTACTTCACTCAGGATATAATCTGAGAGACTGATCACATCTCGTTTCTGTATCGAGATGTCCCTCGCCCTCGTCTGAGGGGATAATGGTTGTCCTGCCTCTGGAACTGCTGTCTGTGGCCGCGTCCGTGACCACCTCTGCCCCCCCTTCGGATGTGCCCTGGGGGATGGAAAAAAAACTGTTCCAGCTGTGCCAGTTCTTCTGCATTCGACCCATTTCCTCCATCTTCATTTGTGTGGTCAACCACTCGATATTTTGAATAGGACTGTGTTCCCTGTTTCTTAAGAATGGGTGGCAACCTATTAGGGCCTTCTTTAGGTCTCACCACTTGTGACCTTTCCTGTGGTCCAATCTCTCTATTGGTCTCCCTTCCAACATATGGTGGTGCCAATTCTTCTCCACCCGAAGCAGAGTCTTCATCTATTGACTCTGCTTCACTTTCATAAAAGTTAACCTGTTTACTCTTCTGTTGGTGGGTAATCATATTAATATTTTAACTATGGTTTCATCTTCCCCTTCCTCTAGATCTCCAATTATTTGGTTTGTAGTTCTCTTTAGAGTTCTCTTTTCTCTTCAGGAAGTGTTCCTTTCTATTCAAGATGTAGACTGTACCCAGATCATAGTCCTGTTGGTCCCGAATATATTTTGAATGCTTGATCTCAAGTAACAGTGTCTTTGCCTCTGACAAAGTTTCACGCAAAATGCTATCAAAATTTAGTCTTATATTTAGTCTTATATTCAATGACCAACAAAATTAACTTTAGAGAGCACTCTGTAAGGTTATTATTCCAGAGCTCTATGAATCTTTTATCATTGGTAACAAAAGTAGGGAACTTATTCATCCTCAAACCTATAGGGATTATCCCAAGTCCATATATCCCATTTGACTTTATCCTCTTTCTTTAGCAAAAAGTCAATTTTCTCAAATAGTGACACCAGGGGAAAATTTGTACGATCTGTATTGAATATTTTCTCGCAATCTCAAGAAAGTAAATCTCTTTCCTTGGGTGTGTGGAGTGAGAAGTAGTTTGGTGGAATATGAGATTCCCTCTCTCCAACTTTCAGAATAAAGTTGGTTTTATCACAGAGTCGGTGCTCCTTTCTTCATTCTGTCTGCATCTACATTCATTGGGGCCATTCAGTGAAGCACGGATCTTGGAAGCAAAGTTTAGCTCTGGATTGGCAGGCTACTCCCACACATACCTATGTATTATCCAATAGACGTCTGAGCCGGCTTTCTGATGAAGATACGTCACACGCCACACATCGAAGAGGCTTCATTGCGAAGGGATGTGGTAGTGAACGGTGACCTGTTCGTATTGGATTGAGAGGAGAGCATGAGGGTAAGATCTTCCTTTTGCACAAATTGTCACATTTGGCTTTAGTATCACTGTTTTGACGGCTCTGAAAACGGCCACTCATACGGATACAGTAAACGCAGCAGTAGGTTTTGCTATATATTGGCAACCACGTCAGCTGCTTTATTGGTTGTATACTGTGTAGCAGGATCATGTGAGGATTTATGTGTGTAATTGAAACTTGAAGTGAATTTTTCTGTTTGTATGAACCATGCCTACAAAATAAAGCATAAAGCAGAATGGATGTTAATGAACTGTACAACACAATGGAATAACATACAAAACCAGAATTTTTATTGTTTTAAAAGATAGATAATCCCTTTATTAGCCATTCCCCAGTGTTGCATAACCAACACAGTTATAATAGATGTTTT
>CAJPDP010302542.1:0-14311 GCA_905336975.1 Bombina variegata variegata
GAACAGTAGGTCGTCAATACTCCAGTCACCCGCTTGCTTGCTCTGCTGCAAAGTGTCCCTGGAATTTTTTTTTAAATGTTGGCAACTATGGTTTTATATTACTTTACATTTCAGATTGGGACCTTTCAGTATTTATTACATTTAGGCCTTGCACTTTACATGTCGATAAGGTTTGGTAATTTGGGATTGCATGTAAGATTTATTTACTGTAGCCAGTAAATAACCAGTATTGCCTAGTAGTCACTCTCTTATATGTCCAAGAAAGGGTTAATTTTTTTAAATACTGTATTTACTAGCTCATGCCTATTCTTATAACAGATGTTTTTCATAAGTTTTAAATGCAACCAATGTATGTGTGCATATAGTATGTAGTATAGATCTGTCTCAAAAAATTTGCCTTGACATTGGCAGGTGGTCTTAAAAGACCATTAAGCTCAGAATTGTATTCCCCATAAAAAAAGTAATAATGCGTTGTGAAAAAACATTTTAGTGTACATTCACTATTTATTGTGCCTGTAATTTAAATCTAAAAATTGTAGTCCCCCACAGAGAGGCTTGGACCATTTAATGGAATTCAAAATCCTCTACATGCTACAGAGTGGTTGATCGCATTTGCTACAATAGAAGAGACCATATAAACAAAATTTACAAGGCTTTATAATGAGTCTGTTCTTGGACTGACAAAGGAATGCAGAATGTGCAAAAAATCACTTACTTTCATCATTTTAAACCTATTAAATAACTACTGTATAAACAACAAATGAAGTTGCATCGTTATGAAAATTTAATTTTGACTTTACTGTCCATTTAAGGACAATGATAATGACACAATCCCTTAAAGTAAAGATCTCAGAGACTTCACAATATTTTTTCTTAAATGTCTTTAATTTTTATCACTTGACCATCAATGATAAATCCTTATTTATATTTGTGGAAAATATCAAGTCTTTAGCCCTACTCTGGATAGAATAAAAGGTAGACGATAATTAAAATCTGCACTGGATGAGTTACACCCCTGCAAGCAAATTATGGTGGCCTGTAACCCTTAAAGTGATTGTAAAGTTTAAGGAATTAAATCAGACAGGTTATGGTCCTCAGCGTCTCAAGAACAACGGAAACCCCAAGCGGAAGTGAACCCGCTGTAAAAAGGTCACCCAGAATTACTGCAAACTCTTCTCGGAGTGCCGTAGCAGCAGCAGAATCACATTGCAATCACTAATGAGGGGAAGAAACGAGAAGGCACTGCAAAAAGGTGCTTAAAAAATAAAAAAATGTATTTAAAATATACAGCTAAAATACTGATTAGTCCAAATCAATGCACAGACATGTAACAGGAGGACAAATAGACAGGACGTAAAAATACTCAAAAACAGGGGCAGTTTAATTCATTAAACTTAACTAACACGCTTTTAAAAAAAAATACCATTTCTTTGCGGTAAACAGAACGCCGATCCTCCGCCCGCATCTCCCTCTGTATTTTGCATATCGATGACAAATTTGGTTTCCTCCAATAATTGTGTTCTCGTTGAGCTGGACGCCAATGTGGGCATGAAACGACTGGAGGATGCTGGATTCGTCATCGATCAATAAAATACAGAAGGAGATGCGGGTGGAGGATTAGTGGTATGTTTACCTTAACGAAAAGGTAAGTATTTTCTTTTTAAAAAAACGCGTTTATAAAGTTTAGGGAATTAAAGTGCCCCTGTTTTTAACAGTATTTTTAATTGGGCTTTAATTCCTTAAACTTTACAATCACTTTAAATAGTTAAAACACAACTTATAAGATGAAAAGTAAAAATCTGCCAATGGCCATATAAAAAGTATTCCAAATCAGAGGCCCCGATTCTAAATAATTTGATGGTGAGGACGTGGTTTTCAACTTCAATACTCGCAGGGGCAGCCTTCATGAAATTCTATTAAAAGCTGTCCCTGCGAGTGGCGAGAGCTCTCTGCTAGATAAAAGTCAAGAATGGAGGGTGAATTACAGAGGGGGAAAACGGCGTGTTTTAAAACTTGAATATTACTCTTAATACAAATAAAATTACGCTGTTTCAGTGCACTGTAGCTTAAATTCCCTTTAATTTTCATATTCATAGGTTTTTCTTTCAGAATAATTTTTGATTATTTTGATGAAAACTCACCCCTTTTTTAACTAGCGAGAAAAACAGTGAGAAAATGTTTATAGAATTAAGATGGGATTTAAGAATTACATGCCCATGTTCAGCCTATTTTACAAAAACAGCATTAATCTTTGTATTGTGTACTTCTACGTAAAAATGTTTTGCTTTTTTTTGCACTTCAAGTGTAACTAAATTATGATTTATGGTGTGCATAGTTAATATGATTTATCCCTGTGTAATTTACCTACAAATTTTACGTTTTTTATAAAACACGATGTTTGTGATCAATTACAATACGAATGTTGATGCCGTTTAACATTACATTTTTTCCTGCATAATTTTTTGTTAATGGTTCAATTATTTGTTTTGTAATATTTTTAAATTACAAATTTTATTGTGTAGTTTAGTAATGTACACTGTCAGAAAAAAGGGTACGGATGGGGTCCGTTTGTGAACAATTAGGGTACCACTGCTTTGGTTGCACCCTCAATAATTACACTTTAAGGAACTAATATGTAACATTTAGGGGTAAATAAGTACAAATATGTTTTCAACTGTCAAAACTGTCAAAGGGTTCTTGTCTGTATAATTTAACCCCCCAAAAAAGGTACAATCATTTGTGTGACTAAAAGATTCAGGGGGATGGGTGGTTGAAGGCTGCCAAACCCTGCAAGTCCATATAATTTGTGCACCTGAGCATTATTATTTCCCAAGATGGTAAACAGTTATTTTATACTTAGGCTTCATAGAGTTTTCCACAGTGATCTCAATTATTTAATGAACACATAATTGGCAATCACCCAAAATGAATTCAACATGCATATTGTGCAGCAAAATAGTTAATGTTCAATGGTTATTGGTTATATAAAAGAGGTGGACAAAACAACAAAAAATAACAACCCATATTTTCACTGACGCCATGTTGCTGGTTCTAAACAGCACACAAGCATTTAATTAACATTTTAATATTTATATTTAGAGCATCAAATGATAACTTTTACACATAAAGCAAATATATTAAATTAAGTTACAAAGAAAAAATGTAATTTTAAACTCTATAAAATAAAAAAGAGCTGTTTAAGAACCAGTTTAATTTTTTTTTAAATAAAATTTAAACCATTCCCCAGTCATATACATGGATATTGTGTAACATGCCAACTGTTGGTAGAACGTTCCCGGACGAGCACAGTGCCATCTATTGGTTAAAAGCTCCTAGACATTGTGTAACACAACGCCATCTATTGGTTAAAAGTTTCTCAAAATGTGTACTGGGGAAAAATACTAATTTGCATATATTTTGCATAGGGTGACAAGTCAAATGTATGGTTGTGAGTTTTATTGTTTATGCCTCCCCTGAATCCCCCTTCCTTTTGTTAAAGTTTTATTTTATTATTGTGTTGTTGGATATATGTTTTCTCTATGTTTATGTTTTATGTGGAGCGTGTCACCATAAGTTAGAGTGTTGTTAGAGCTTAGTCCTAAGTAAAATAAATCATTTTTGAGTAGCTCCTTTTAGAACAGTTGATCTTGCTGGGTTCTTTCAGGAATTCCAGTGTCAGAGTGTGGCTACTGTAAGCTTTATTTAATTGATATTTAAAGCTAGACACAAACTTATTTACTTATCTTTCTGAGCAAGAGCACAGTAGGTGAATGTATATTTTAATGTTATTTAATACATTTGATGGAACAGCATTTTGGCATTTTTAATATGCTGTGTTGAGTACAAATTTGCCTTCATGAGATACAAGGGGCTTGTCACTGGGGCAGTACCCTTAAAAAGCCTATTGTTCACCATTTTTAAGGATACATTAAGGTACCATAGCACTAAGGTTTAGTTTTGTCACCAAAGGTACATATTTGTCTTTGAAAGGAGCAATTTGCAAGGGTACCAATATTTTCCCATGTTAAAGGGTATAGCGAGTGTACCTTTGAGGGTACTGCCCCAGTGACAAGCTGTTGTACAATTTTTGTTTTTTCAAAAGATTTTTATTGGATGAAATATTTTTTCTTACTAATCGGCAATGACAAGAAAAATCCCTGCATCAATTTGTGTGTCGACATCCATTATTTCTTATATTATTTTAAAAAACAAAACAATAATAACAATATCAACAAATCCTGGTCAACTTAGCGGTACTTTGTAGCTGTATAACTGCTCCTATGTTCCTTATATATTTATCACAGATGTTCAGTGTCTAACACCGATCTACTCTCTGTCTTTTCTTAAGTCAACTACCCCTTAACCCCGCCATTCCTGATTCCCTCCCCTGTATAAATAAAGGACAAGAAAAGGAAGAGGAACAATATATGGACTCTTTGAAATTACTTATTAATTAGCACATTGTGCATATGTAGTCCCTTCTGGAAATATATGTATATAGTTTTGAGCAGTAAATGAGGGTGCATTCGCGTTTCCCAGTGGAACTTTATATTATAATATGTTTCCATGTCCTTCCTTTGGAAATACCCATATTCCTCCAACTGGATTGTATGGTCCATTAGCTTTTCCCACCCATGATATGTAGGGATGTGTTGTGATTTTCAATTTGCGGCTATCAAGGATCTTGCTGAGTTTAATTCTAATTGTATCAACCTTAGTTGTAACCTACACCTGCACTTCGGGAGTAGATTTAGTAATGCTGTAAATGGCTGAAGCTGGTATTCTTTATCTTGAGTACTAATGGATTTTATACATTTTTCTATAGCTGACCAAAAGGGTTTCAATTTAATGCAAGACCACCAAATGTGCAACAAAGTTCCCCTTCCCCCGCAACCCCTCGTTAGTACCTTAAAATTGAACTCCAAAGATTTAGCAGAGACTGATGATTTTTTAGTGTTCCTAGCAATTTGTCTCAATTCCTCTTCACTTAGCTCCCTTCCCAATTCCTTGTGCCACCTATTTACATAATTTGGGGGTCCTGCAGTCTTTTTAACTGTTAAAGTTCTTCTTGCCCATGCTAACGTGTGACATAACGGTATCTCCACTAAATATAATTGTTCAAAGGATGTAAGCTGTCTGGTTAACTACCCCCTATCTGGGGAAGTAGAAAGAAAATGATGTAATTGGAGATGTTTTAGCCATTTTGTGAAGGCTCCTCCTAACACATCCACAGCTCATTTCTCTCTTTGAGTTTGCCCTTGGTTAATAGTTTAAAAATAGGAACCGTGTATGCTATCTCCCACTCCTGCAGTTTGTCAAGTTTGTGTTCTAATCCACCATGTAGCTCTGCATTAGGGGATACCGGGGACATAGGAGATCTCAAGAAGGAGATTGTAGGATCATGAAGTATCAATCCATCCCACACTTCAAAAATGTGGTGATACATCTGATATGTTTTAATCCAGGGGGGGCGACTTTTTTTGTCTACCCAACATAGTACACCTGGGGAAGGTGCTTTAAAAATATGGGAGTCTAGGTGTACCTATGCTTTAGAATTCCCATTACGGTGCCAATCCAAATCCCTTTGCAAGCAAATTGTTCTATAGTATAATTCAATATTTGGAAGCCCCAAACCTCCATGTTGTATTGAGAGATATATTGTGTCTTTAATAATTCTAGGTTTCACTTTACCACAAATAAATAAGTCTATCAGTTTTTGAAGCGAGTTACAAAAGGAGCTAGTGAGTGATATTGGCACCATCTGGAAAATGTAAAAGATTCTGGGCAAAGCATTCATCTTCACAGATTGAATACGCCCCCACCATGAAATTGGTCTGTCACTTCATTTCAACATATTATTGTTTAACTCATTTAATTTCGAATAGTATATCTATCCCATTTTAGGCCTATGGGATAGATATATTCCCAGGTACTTAATCACTTTTTTTGAGGATTAAATTGGCATTCTTTGAACAGATTTTGGTACTCCGTGTTTGTGATTGATATATTTAGAATCTCAGATTTTTGGTCGTTCACCAAAAAATTGGAGAAGGATCCGAACTCTCTAAATTCTCTTAATACTTCTGGGATCGACTTGATGGGGTTAGTTAAAGTGAGTAACACGTCGTCAGCATATAGTGATAATTTATAATCGCAAGGTCCCATTCTTATCCCAATTATTGATTTATTTTGTCTAATTTTCTGTGCTAGAATTTCCATGCTTATGACGGGTGCCATTCTGGATGATAAACGGATCTAATAAAACATTATTCGTTTTTATTTTGGCTGATGGATTTTGATATAAGCTGAAGATACACTTTAAAATAATCTCACCAAAGCCTATTTTTCTAAAAATGGCCTTAGGAAACTGTCAATTCAGGCGGTCAAACGCTTTTTCAGCATTGGCGGAGACAGCCACCATCCCTATTTTGTGTATTTTAACATATTCAATCAGTTGGAGCGTTCTGATAGTGTTATCTCTTGCCTCTCTTCCTGGGACAAACCCAGAATGATTTAAGTGAACAATGTTAGGTAATAACCCGCCCGCTAATATTTTTGCATACAGTTTCAGATATGTGTTAAGCAGGGAGATAGGTCTGTAGTTGCTTTGGACATTGGAGGGTTTATTTGGTTTGGGAAGTACAGAGATGTATGCCAAAATATGTGGGGCCAAGGTGTTTTTGTATGGCAAGGCGTCTATTGCGTCTATGACTTCTTTTAGAGTTAGTGGAGAGTCTAAAATGTCTGCCTCTTGTGGGGATATAGATGGAACCTCTACTGATTGTAGATATTGAGCCAAAGCATCCGTCTGCAATGTTCCAGATGGCACTGCTAGGTTATATAAGTTTGCATAGTATTCTCTAAATGTGTTAGCTATTTCTTTTGGCTCCATCACTGCTACCCCCTTACTATTTTCAATTTTAAAAATATGATTTTGGAATATCTTTTTGCTTAGGGCTTTTGCAAGCATTGTGCCTGCTTTGTTACTATTATGAAAATAAGTTTTCTTAAGATAAAACACTTTTTTGAGTGCTTCCCCCTGCAGGAGTTTATTAAAAGCTTTTCTGGCTTTATTCAAGCTCTGCAGGAGGTCGTTTCTTTGTGGGTTCAAATTATGCTGTGCTTCAGCTTTCCTCAGGTCTAATATTATTGTTTTGTGTTCCAGATTGTATTTTTTATGGACCTGTGATTTTTGTTTTATTAACTCCCCTCTAATTGTCGCTTTATGTGCTAAGCAATTGATAGTGTCATTGGTATCTGTTGAGTTGTTATGTTGAAAAAATTCCTTTATATTTTCGTCTATTTGGGACTTAATAGTCGGGTCATGTAATAAAGTGGAATCTAAGCACCACATTAATTGGCATTGTGGCATTGAGGGCCATGTGAGCTCTGTGATAGATGCATGATCTGACCAAGAAATTGGTAGTATTTCCGTGTCTGTTGCTAATGCTATATTATTATGGTCCATGAACCAGTAATCTATCCTGGAGTATGAGCATCCTGGGTTTGAATAAAATGTGTTACTGCATGTTCTTGGATGTTGCACCCTCCAGACATCTATCATTAGTAATGTTTCTAACTTTTGGTTAATTTGGGTTCTGTTTCTATTGGTTACTTGACTCCTTCTGGAGGAGCAATCTAAGTTAGGATTTAAGGCAATATTGATATCCCCTCCTATTATGACCATACCCTTCTGGACTTCTACTAACTTATTTAGGGCCTTTGTTAAAAAAACTTGTTGTCCCATATTAGGTGCATATATATTCATTAGTGCGAGATAGCTATCATATAGGAGGCCTACCAAAATCAGGAATCTGCCTTCTCCATCAGAGTACTGTTCTAAGGGTTGAAATGGTACACCTTTGTTAATCAATATTCCTACTCCATTTTTTTTTACAGTTTGAGTTAAAATATTGTTGTGTATAATCTCTGAAGTATAATTTCGGTTCTTTATTTTTTGGAAAATGTGTTTCTTGCAGGAACACCACTGCACCCTGCAATCTCTTTAACCATGATAATGCAATCGATCTTTTAGTTGGAGTTTAGACCCTTGCAATTTTGGGATACTAGTTTTAATTTAGAGACTGATGTCATGATGTCCCTGTGTGTGTGATAAAGCTCTTACCCTCTACTGTATAACGGTCAGTATTCCCACCAAACACCTCTCCAGTATTCTCTGGTAATGAGTGAGCTGTATAATATCCTAAAAGAAACCAGCATAATAACAAAAACATTATAAACCTCATAACTTAATAACAGAAAAAATGTTATAACCTTGAGCACTTTCCACATTCTCCAACCAATGGCTGGGGAAGGTAACATAGGGGTATCAAAGGACCTAAATCGGTCTAGGCACAATTAGGGGTAAAAATCTTTTAAATCATTATTATGGTAAGGATTTTTTTCAATAATATGGAGAAACACTCCATGCAAAAGAAATATGTTGGATCCACTTATTCAGCTTATAATTATTTTATTAGCTTATATTATCTATTTGGAGAGAAGCTCCAGCGTTAAGACAAGCAGTAATACTATTCATTCACCCCACTAGGGATCAATACCCTTTTCAGAATACCATGTCTATTGTCTATGCATTATTACCAAAGTGTTGATCCTCATATCAAGAGGCACAGACTTTCCTATTCCAACCAAAGGCAAATTACTCCCACTCTCTATTTTCAGAGATCAAAGAACTTGGCTAGGCGGTCATCCTTTCAGCTGTTTTCTAGCACCTGAGTAGGTGTAGGGCCAGCTGGAGTAATGTCTCTTGTTTGTTTCCTTTGTACTTTGGTCCAATGTGATCTTCGTTGCTTTGGTTTAGCGGTTTCCTTAGTATGCTCCAAATGTATTGATGGCAGCGAAGGCAGTGGTATTTCCAGTTGGGAGCAAAATTTCTCTAAATCTTCCAGTGTCCTGTATATATGCATCCTATTATTTCTCAGCACCTTTATACTGAACAGGAAACCCCATCTATAGGAGATCCCTCTTTCCTGTAAGTGTTGAGTAAGGAATCTTGCTTCTTTTCTGTTCTGCAATGTAAGAGGGCTTAGGTCAGAGTAAAATTGTAGTTGAATTCCGGTATGTGATACTGGTTGTTGTTGCCTGGCTTCCTTCATTATTCTTTCTTTGTCCACAAACTTGTGGAATTTCAGAATCACATCGCATGGCGATTCTGTATCCTTGGGCTGTGGGCGTAGTGCTCTGTGAGCCCTGTCTAGCGGGATTTCTGTGTAGTTTGAGTTGTTTACTAGAGACCTGAACAAATCTTGGAGGAAGGGGTTTAGCTTTTCTTGAACAATCCTTTCTGGGATACCCCTGATTCTTACATTCTGCCTTCTTCCCCTATTATCCAAGTCCTCTATTTTTTCTTGCAAAAACGAAATTTGGGATTCCTGAGCATGCAGTTTTCTAGTGACCAGGTCCATATCAGTGGTTTGTTGTTCCGTTTGTTCCTCCAGAAATTAAATTCTATTTCCCAATTCATTAACCTCCTTCTTCACCTCTGCTAGCCCATCCTTAATCATGCGGCCAACCTGCTGGATAAATGAGGCAAAGTCACCTTTTGTCGGGAGCTCTTTCAGATCCGCTCGAGTGATTGGGGTATCTTGATCCATATCTTGTGTGCTATAGTCCTCATCTTGAATTTGAGAGCATGTTTCCTTGTCTTCCACATTAGCATTCATCGTTTAAAAAACATATTCATCTTGTTGGGGGGTATTTTTTGCGTTTTTATCTCCTTTTGGCGCTCTTCTGGCCGGCCATTTTAGAGCAGTGACTTAATATACTAAGTCCTGCCGTTTAAATGAATATATGCCTCTACTCCTCTGATTGGTGCAAATATCAATTCAGTTATAAAAAATTCAATTTATGACCTCAAAATTATAATTATATGCTGCCAACCTCTTAGGGATTGTGTGTTTTCTTTTTTTTTTTTTATATATCTCACAACCTCAAGGATTCAGGGTCTGACTGTCTGGTTGTTGGGCTCTGTTTAGAGGTAGTTATAAGGGTAGTGCCTCTTCTTGGAGTGCTATTTTATTTCAGTAATCACCCCTATGCAGTGTGAAATCCTCCCTTTATTTCCTACTGTTTCAAAAGCTGTAATGGCAGCCCACTTAGGGCAATTATATATTTTGTTTATAACCCCTGTGTGACTTTGCACCCGTGTGTATAGTGTCTTTCAAAGTTCCTTTTCAGAACGCTCAGAGTGGTTATAATATTCTCTACTTTATTGTCCATATATTGATTTTCTCTCGCAAGCCAGCTTATGTCCCTTAAAGTTGTCTATCTCACATATGCATTCAATGTCTACTGAGGCCGTTCCCCATATATATCCACTCCTTTCATCCTTGCTGCCTTTGATAGTCAAATTATTATGCCTTACTGTGTATACCCATACTCCTGTAATGAGTTTTACAGTTATCTCTCACCCTTATGTGACTGTGCGTAGTGTAAAAATGGCTATCCGCTTCAGCTCCGTTTTCTTTAGCTCACCACTGCCGAGTGCTATAATCCTCCTTCACCCCTCCGTTGCGTGCAGCGATCTCAGGGTTTTTATAATCCCTTGCTTGAGGGTAAAATTCCTGTACTGGTCCGGTTCACCACCTACTATGTACGAGTGAGTGTCCTCCCTAATGGTCGGTACAGCTTCCGTGCACTCAGTCAGCTTCGTCTTTATCATTGCTGCATATTTATTTTCCGTATAAGCTTTTTGCTGGATTATAGCTTCATAAGGTTCTCCTGTGTCTGTGTGCTTAATATTTTTGCTCTAGCAATGTATTATACCCTAATTGTGCCTATGAATCTGCGGAACTTCACAATAAAGCGACCGTCTCTGTAAAGCAAACAGTATTTTAGAGATAAAATGTATATATATTACTTTTTTCTAAATTTACAGTTTATTGTGTCTGGATTGTTATAGTGTATCCCATTGGTAAACGGCATGACATAGACTAATCACTTGCTCAATTCACATATGATCTAGCTGGGCCAGCATCTGGGTTTAAATGATTTAGACTTGTAAGAAATTTTATTTTTTGATGTCATACAGTGAATATGTGACTTTGTGCAGAGATAAAATTAAAACTCACTTACATCTGTTCCCAGTTGGAATAATCAAAATCATTTTCAATTCATCACTCTCATCAGATGTAGAAAGGAACATTGTTATTTGGAAAGAAATGGCAACTAGTGCACAGATGCTGGTATAAACACTAATTTCACCAATCTAATTTTTGATAGAAATAGTTGTCAGCTTTCTCTCTGGCTTTCACCCAGGGAATAATATACACAAAGAACATTTGTGTAATTAGCATTTAATGGCTAACATTGCACCGCATTTTAGACAAAGATTGAAGACATTGCTAAGAAGCAAGATCAGGAGAAAACATAATATATTATACGATATGGTGTACCAGGTGCCCACAGCTAGACGCAGTTTATTATAGAAATATTTGACTTAAAGCTATTACATGTTCAATAGGTCTATTGTACTAAAGAAGGAATTTCAGTATTTTCATTTTCATACAGTAATTTTCTAAGATTCCATAATGAGGAAAGCTGAATTATTTTGCAAATTTTAGTAGTAACACGTTTGCAAAATAAAAATGACTGTAGATATAATAAAAAATGCTATGTGAACCTATACATTACACATACACACATACACACACACACATGCACAAATATATATTTCTTAAGGGCCCCATTTAAAAATAACAATAATGCAGATCATCCATTAAAGTTAACAAGCCATCATCCTTATTAAAAAAAATGATGGGGCATTTGTGGTATTGAATTTGTGCATGGTCATCATTTGAACTAGATTGCTTGCATACTTTTTTTATAGTGGATACGTTGTTGTTTACCAGTCAACATGCAGTATTTTACAGTTATTATTAATTCAGTCAAAACTACCTTGTGATGATTAACATACACTAGAAACCAATAGGGGACACAGACAGACATCTGGAATATGTACAGAAGGATTATCTGGGAGAAGTAAAAGGGACACAATTACCCTTTTACGATTGTGCTGACCATAGGATCTCTGCCTTATTGTGCATGTTTATCTTCTGAAGAACGGGACATGGTCTTCCTTGTAAGAAGACGTAGATGAGTTTTGAAGATATTTCTAACCAGGTGTTGTCTGGAAACCTTCATGGACAGGGAGATCATGCAGCAGTTGTGGACAAATTGAAAATCCGTCAGCAAAGCACTGGAGCCACTAACATTGAGGTTGCTGGCCATACCTGCATTGTTAAATCTACTTGTGCTCTCTATGTTTTTGCCATATTGGGGTGCATTGCTTCAAGGAACCATGATAATTATTTGAATATAAGTGGAGTAAAGCAAAACAAATTGTCACACTGAATCTCTCCAAAATGTGTTCAAAGAATTATCATAATCTTTCCTATTATATAAAACCTTGTTTACATCTCCATTTGTGGCTGCAGTTAAGGCTCAGGTAAGGAGAAACCTTTGAACAGTTCCTGGGCTTATCAACATTTGACCAAATGCTTTAACAAACACATTTTTTATCATTTTATCCTAGCTGTGTGCATCCAAGTGATTACTAGCTTACTAGCTATTTTTTTTTTCGTGTGAGATTTTTCAGGATTTTTCCTATTAAAGGAACCTTAAACTGCTTAGTACAACTAAAGTAGAATGGTTACTATTCACCATGCTAATGTTTTTCCTCCTATGGCTTCAGCTGTCTTCAAAGTCATTCTTTAATTTTAACCCCCTACAATTATTTGTTAGTCAAGCTCTGCATCTTCACACTGGGCGGCGCTATCTTTGATCTTATATTTGTTTTTAAACTATGAAAAAAAAAAAAATGTAACGCTTCTGCTCTCTATAATGTGAGCTAAACTGAAGTGAAAAGTACTGCTGTCAAAAAGCAGATATGTGAAAGTGCACTGCTCCTATCACGTAATGCAACAAATAAAATGCAGAGGATTACCAACTGGATTCTGTAATGAGACAAAATAAGAAAACAGCTTTAAAGAGAGCTGCAGCTACAGGAGAGAAACAATAGCAAGGTGAGTAGTAACCATGCTTCTATATTTGTACCTACCAGTTTAATGTCCCTTTAAGGAAATAGTTAAAAAAGGATGAATTGGGATAAAGTATTCTCAAATAAAAATACAGTGGATAGATAGATAACATTTAAACCTTGTTAAATAAATATACACATCAACACATACATGGTTATAAAAGTAAAAGAAGTAAATCCAAGTCAAGGTGGCTAAATAAAAGAGAAATTAGGAAAACAATGTTGGTCATTTAAATTTTTCAAAGAAAATAGTACAGGCTCAATATTCCAAGTATGAAAGTAACAAAGCATGCAAAGAAGCAATCAAACTAGCCAATTGCAAAAAGGAGAAACCAATGGGAGATACATTGAAGTAAACTAGAACATGCACGCCTATAGCAATAACTGGGTTATCTGAGATGATATTAGGAACAAAATAAATACTATTAAAGTAAATAAAACTCCAGTTCCAAATGAAACACATTCAAGGTTTTTAAGAGAATTTAGCAATGTTTTACCCAAACCTCTACTTAATTTTTCAAGACTCCATATCCTCAGGCATAGTACCCCCAGGACTGGTGTAAAGCTGATTTGGTGTCACTTTTTTAAAAGGGAAGCAGGGCTGACCCAGGAAGCTATAGACCAGTTAGTCTGACATCAGTAGCGTGGAAACTTAAGGGCTTATTATATATGAGTATATTCGTGTCAACAAAACTTTGAGTTCAAATCAGCATGTTTTTATGAGAAATAGATGATGTCAAATTAATCTTATTAGATTATATGAGGAAGTAATTAAAACATACATAAAGGGGAATGAGTTGACGTGATATACTTGAATTTTGCAAAGGCTTTTTATACATTGCAATATGAGAGATTATTTTACAAAATTAAGAGACTGGGAATAGCTGACATTCAGGTAGATTACAAGTTGTGCGTTTGTGTTTTAATGCTGAAAAAATGGCCATTTCGGCATTAAAACAGCAACGCAGCCATTACAAGTCTTGTCGGTATAGCTGTACCACAAGCCTTTTAGCCTGTAACGCAACGTCAGTCCTGCACTCAAAAAAATTATGTTTTTTCATGGGACTTCCATAGCGCTGCCATTACTAGTTTTGCAGTGAGGCTAAAAAGCTTGCGTTACACCCTATAATGACAAGTTCCGTACCGCCATCTGAGAGCAGTAGTTATGAGTTTTACGCAACAAAACTGTTACATAAAACTCATAACTAAAGTGTTACAAAGTACACTAAACACCCATAAACTACCTGTTAACCC
>CAJPDP010302591.1:461-11866 GCA_905336975.1 Bombina variegata variegata
AAAGAAAAAAAATTAGGTTCAGTGTTCCTTTAAGCTATAAACTTTGGCAAAACAAAATTGTGCAACAGTACTTTAAACAGTTAATACAAGTGAGAAAGACAACCTGAGATGTCATAAGTGGCGACCAACAAACAAACAATTCTCATGCAAATCTGCTAGTCAGGTTGCAAAGTGAAAAATACTGAGCCTTTCTAAACAGCTCAGTAGGGAATACATTTTAACTAAAACAGGTGCAAATTATTTTGTTACATCGTAAATGTCAAAAATAGGAGACAATCAATTTAACTACAGTGCTTGGTTCAGTCAGCCAAGAAAACTGTTATTTAACGCTGCAGCATGAGATCAATATCAATTGTAAAGTCAATCAAGAAAACCATTATTCAACGCTGCAGCACTATATCTGCGTCAATAAACAAAGTGTCATATTTACGTATCCACTCTCATGGAGGCTCTTTATTTGTGCAGCGGAGTTGGTTTGTCTACGCTTATTTTTTTCAGCGATGTCTCCATCCAGGGATGCCTTTGAGGTTTTGGGTTGTGTCGCCTAGACGATGATGACAAAAGTGAGGAAGTTTCTTCCATATCTGGAGGCAAAATGTTCCTGAATTTCGGGCAACGAGGAACATTCAATTTTCCTCCCATTTTTAACAGCGATCACAGAGGTTGGAAACCCCCACCTATAGGGTATTTTTAATGAGCGTAGATGGGATGTTAATGTAGAGAAATCTCTGCACTTCTGGAGAGTCCTTGCTGAGAGGTCTTGAAAAACTTGGATACGGTGGCCCTGTGTCACACTCATGGGTGTATCCCTTTAACTCTCTACAGGAAACCCTATTTAAGGCTCCACCTCTATTACCTCTTTGCTAGGTAATTTGCATCAAGTATAGACTACGTTCTCTCTCTCACTCTGTAAAGCCTCTAGCCTTTTGTATCCTAACCATAACCGTGTGGATTGTGTATTCCAGCTCAAACTTCTTACAGCTATTTTCCTCAGAACTTGCTGAAAGCAGAGTGCCAAGCCAGCAGCTTCGGATTATCACATCCTGTTCTCCACTACGCTGAATCGGCACAGCTTCTCTGACGTCATGCAGTGATTGCACTCTCTCCCTCTCACACAGCACTGCAGGATCCTGCTTAGAGCGCATGCTGCAAATCATCAAACGCTGACCGCACCTGTAAGTCGTTTACCCGGTAAGCTAAACTGCAGCCTCTCCTGTCTGCTGACGCTACGCTTGATTCCCTGTGAAAGACTGTGTTTAGCTATGTTGATTCAGTGCTCATTCCTCTCTCATTCCGCTGCTTACAAATACCTCTGACCTGTGCCTCCCTTCTGCAACACGCTGCCTGTAGTACATTGGACTGCTCTAAACCTCATATATGTATGTTTATGCTAACGCTGAATTTGCTCTCTCTGAGTCTTTGCCTTAAACATCTCTGGATTATAATTGTAACCCAAAAGACTCTGCTTGCATTTTATGTGTATTGACACTGAATATTTCAGCTGATTTACTGCTCCAACTGTTTATCACTCTGTCATCTCCTCTGCAGTACATGAACAATTAAGAAAGTTCATCAGTGATCGCTTGTCTGAAAAGGCAACCCCACTGGAAAATCACCCTGAACCACAGATATCCCCTCCAGAGACATTTACTGGCATAAGAGCAAATTTTAGGGAATTTAAAAATTCATGCGCCCTATTATTTTCCCTCAAACCAAGAACCTACCCCAATGACAAAGTCAGGGTGTTAACTGTGATATCCTACCTCTCTGGGGAACCCAGGAAATGGGCCAACTCATTTTATGAGAGGAAAGATCCTATATTAAATTCTCTAGACGCATTCTTTGATGCTATGTCCATTCTGTATGAGGACCGGGACAAACAAAACACTGCAGAATCCTCCATACGTGCTCTCTGCCAGGGGAAAATACCAATGGAGGAGTACATTACAGATTTTAAGAGTTGGGCACCCGATACACAGTGGAACACCGCCGCTTTAAAAAATCAGTTCCGGCTGGGACTGTCAGACCAAATAAAGGATGAGCTAGCTCGCACTGTCATACCAACAGAATTAGAGTCCCTCATACTTCTAAGTATATCTATTGACCGCCGCCTGAGAAAGAGGAGATCAGAAAAGTCATCAACTGAGCCTGTATACAGGAGACCCTTATCCTACAATGCCTCACCTCCAAAGAGGAGCTCTGATGAGCCTATGGAGATCGCCTTCGTCAGAGGTCCGTTAAAGGCTGAGGAAAAGACCAGACGCAGACTACATAACCTCTCTACTGTGCTGCAAAGGACCATGGCATCAAGGACTGCCCAAGTCTCCAAAGATCCAAGAAGGGTAAGATTCTAACCTCTCCTCAAAACATACATGCCTATACAATGTTCTCCTCACATTTCTCTCTCTCTGTTTCCCTACAGTGGGACTCTCATCATGCAATATCACAAGCAGTGATTGACTCCGGAGGAACCGGAAAATTTTGAGTTTGTGCACGTTAATCATATTCCTTTAATAAAGAAAAAGATTCCACTAGCAATTACTGTGGTCGATGGTTCATTGATTAAATCAGGTCCCACAACACACAACACCATTCCTCTATCCTTAACTATTTCTTCCACACATGTAGAGACATGTGTATTCAAAGTAATTTCCACCCCTCTATTCCCCGTCATTTTGGGGTTACCATGGTTGAGAACACACCAACCCACCATTCACTGGGCTACTAATTCCATACACTTTGATTCTAGTTTTTGTATAGAGTCTTGTCTTCCGAAAAACAAACATAGCATTATGCAGTTATTGGAAACTGAAATACCTTCTTTCTATAGGGACTTTTCTGATGTGTTTGAAAAAAGTGAAGCTCAAACTCTCCCGCCTCATAGAGCATACGACTGTCCTATAGATCTGCTCCCCAATTCTTCCATACCATACGGCCGCATCTACCCCATGTCAGAACCGGAACTCAAACACCTCCAACAGTACCTGGAAGATAATTTTAAGAAAGGGTTTATCAGGCTGTCAACATCTCCTGCGGGAGCTGGCATATTTTTCGTCAAGAACAAGGACCAAAGTCTCAGACCTATAATTGATTATAGGGAGCTTAATAGCCGAATCCGGAAAAACAGATACCCTTTGCCACTGATACCCGAACTGATTGAACGTCTCAGTAGAGCAACCTTTTACACCAAATTAGATCTGAGAGGTACCTACAATCTCGTCAGGATGAGGAAGGGGGATGAATGGCTGACCACATTCCGAACAAGGTATGGCTTGTTCGAGTACACGGTCATGCCATTCGGGCTTTGTAACGCTCCTGCCACCTTTCAGTGTTTTATGAACGATATCTTCCGAGACCTTTTAGATGTTTCAATGGTGGTATATTTAGACGATATCTTGATTTATTCAGATTCTCTTATGCAACATATCCAAGACGTTCGTCTTGTCCTCTCCAGATTAAGGGCACACTCCCTTTATGCAAAAGGAGAAAAGTGCATCTTTAATACCAATAACATTTCATTCTTGGGATATAACATATCTCCCTTGGGGATAAGTATGGAGAATGATAAGGTTGAAGCCATCACTAAATGGCCTATTCCCAGGTCAAAAAAGGATATTCAGAAACTCCTTGGCTTTGCCAATTTCTATAGATGGTTTATCAAGGGATTTTCATCCATAGTCAAACCCCTTACGACCCTCACAAAAAAGGCCTGTACCTTTTCTTGGAACATCCAGGCACAACAGGCTTTCAATTTGTTAAAGGATAAATTTACCTTGGCACCTATCCTACAATTCCCGGACTCTAGTCTTCAGTATATATTAGAAGTGGACGCATCTGATTATGCAATTGGTGCTGTTCTCTCTCAAAAAAGCTCTTCCACTAACACCGTACACCCTGTGTCCTACTTTTCTAGGCTAATGAGTAATGCCAAATACAACTACACAATTGGAGAAAAAGAATTATTGGCCCTAAAGGCTTCATTAGAGTTCTGTAGGCACTTGCTAGAAGGAACCTCACAAGCCATCATTATCTATACTGATCACAGAAACCTACAGTATCTAAAGTCCAATAAGACCCTAAGTTCAAGATAGGTTCGATGGAGTCTATTCTTTTCTAGGTTCAATTATGTAATAACATACAGGCCTGGAAGTAAGAATATGAAAGCGGATGCCTTGTCTAGGAAAGACCTAAAGCCATCCTATGATACCACTCCTCGCTCCATCATACCTGAAGAATGCTTCATTGCACTTACCACACGCAGCATTGAATATTTCAAGGCACACCAAGGAAAAGACATTTTATCCAAGACACTTCCTTTGACAGCTTCAGCTGATGGCCTTCTGTACCATAAAGACCGGCTATATGTTCCCGCAAGTCTTAGGGATGAGGTTCTCAAGACAGCTCATGATTCTCTATTATCAGGATTCTCTATTATCAGGACATCCTGGCATTCGGAAAACCCTACATCTCTTAGAAAGAGATTACTGGTGGCCCAAAATGATCCACAGTGTCTCAGAATATATCCAAGGCTGTGCTACTTGTTGTACCTCAAAACATCGGAAGGGTCATCCCTACGGATTCCTTATATCCTTGCCCATTGCAGATAGACCATGGCAAGCTATAGCCATGGACTTTATCATTGAGCTACCCCCTTCCTCCAATCATAACACAATATTAGTGGTGAACGACTTATTTTCAAAGATGGCCCATTTCATTCCCACTTCGGGCTTACCAACTGCAAAGGAAACTGCCCACCTCTTCCTCAATCACATCGTGAAACTCCATGGGTTGCCCGATTCCGTGACTACGGATAGGGGTTCACAATTTACCTCCAAGTTTTGGTCCCAGCTCTGTGAAACTTTACACATAGAAAGGAGACTCTCCAGTGCGTATCACCCACAAACCAACGGGCAAACGGAAAGAACGAACCAGACCCTGGAACAATACCTAAGATGCTATTGTACGATCCAAAAGGACAATTGGAGCTCCCTTCTACCCACGGCAGAGTTTGCTTTCAATAATGCCATAAACAACTCCACTAAGCTTAGTCCTTACTATGTAAATTATGGTTTTCATCCATCATACCAGCTATCCCATCAAACTGAAGGTACCTCTCCACTTGTCAACGACACGGTCAATACAATTGCTGAAGGTTTCACAGTCCTAAAAGATGTTCTACTCCAAGCACAAGCTAAACAAAAGTTTTATTATAATCTTAGAAGAACACCTGCTCCTCAATACAAATTTGGAGACGAAGTATGGCTCTCCACTAAGTACCTACGACTTCAAGTTCCCAGCAAAAACTGAGCAGTTTGTTCGTCGGACCATTTCCTATTTTGAAGGTCATAAATCGGAGCGCAGTGACCCTTCGTCTCCCACCTTCTTACAAGTGCAAATCAACCTTCCATGTCTCATTACTGAAGCCATACCACCCAGTGAGACCTCATACCAAACATTCCTCAGAATTCGACATTCCTCCTGATGACCCTCAATATGAGGTTGAGACTATACTAGATTCCCGTTACCATAGAGGAGCTCTACAATATTTAGTCCGCTGGAAGGGCTATGATTCTGAAGAGGATTCTTGGGAACCCTCTCTTAATTTGGCTGCACCGCATTTAGTTTTGCAATTCCATAGGCGCTATCCCGATCGCCCTAAGCCTTGATCCGTGGAGCGGCTCCTTGGAGGGGGTGTCCAGTCACACTCATGGGTGTATCCCTTTAACTCTTTACAGGAAACCCTATTTAAGGCTCCCCCTCTATTACCTCCTTGCTAGGTAAGTTGCATCAAGTATAGACTACGGTCTCTCTCTCACTCTGTAAAGCCTCTAGCCTTTTGTATCCTAACCATAACCATGTGGATTGTGTATTCCAGCTCAAGCTTCTTACAGCTATTTTCCTCAGAACCTCTCTGCTTGCTGAAAGCAGAGTGCCAAGCCAGCAGCTTCGGATTATCACATCCTGTTCTCCACTACGCTGAATCGGCACAGCTTCTCTGATGTTACGCAGCAATTGCACTCTCTCCCTCTCACACAACACTGCAGGATCCTTCTTAGAGCGCACGCTGCAAATCATCAAACGCTGACCGCACCTGTAAGCCATTTACCCGGTTAGCTAAACTGCAGCCTCTCCTGCTGACGCTATGCTTGATTCCCTGTGAAAGACTGTGTTTAGCTATGTTGATTGAGTGCTCATTCCTCTCTCATTCCGCTGCTTACAAATACCTCTGACCTGTGCCTCCCTTCTGCAACACGCTGCCTGTAATACATTGGACTGCTCTAAACTTCATATATGTATGTTTATGCTAACGCTGAATTTGCTCTCTCTGAGTCTTTGCCTTAAACATCTCTGGACTATACTTGTAACCCAAAAGACTCTGCTTGCATTTTATGTATATTGACACTGAATATTTCAGCTCATTTACTGCTCCAACTGTTTATCACTCTGTCATCTCCTCTGCAGTATTCTGTACGTAAAGTAGTACACCACACCTGCAACTGAACTCTCATTTATATCTTGGGTCACTCTGAATATACCTACTATCGATTGCACCAGGTACCTTCAGTATTAACACAACTCCACACTGAGATTAAAGCTGTATCTCCATAACAACTAGTGACTAAGAAAGAACATTGTATACTCCAGCATTACTGATATAAGGTCTTCCCCACTTCTGTTGGGATACCTGAGACCTTATTTTCTCTATTCTCATTTGTCCAAATATCCTCTACATTCCTGATAAAATGACTATATCGTCATCCCCCAGTCAATGAACATAGCAGGACTCCTTAAATACCAAAGAGTCTGCGGTTTGGTGTGAGACTGGGTGGTCTTTTGAGGAGTATTAGAGTGGTATAGCAAGAATTATTATCTGAACCCTACACCCTAGAACATGATGGCTTGTTGTTTCCTAGTATAGTTGTAGATCTCCTCTCTATGCTAGAAATTTTGAAAGCGGACAATTATGTCCCGGGGTAGTGATCCTTCAAAAGGTTTGGGACGCAGTGATCTGTGGGCTCTATCTAGGACTATGTCAGGTAGGTCGCCTGAGTTGATTTTCGCTAATTTAATGAAGAAAGTTTGTAGATAATCCCGGATTTCACTCCCAAGGACAGATTCAGGGATCCCTCTGAACCTTAGATTACTCCGTCTAGAGTGATTTTCTAAGTCGTCTAGCTTATCCTCAAGGTCTATAATGTGCTGATGTTATTGGGAGACTTTGGAAGAGAGTCCTGCTATTTTTTGGGATATAACATACTCATGCTCTTCAAGTGAGTCCACCCTGTGACAAAGATCAGAAATTTGCTTTTTCAAGTCCGCACACTCATCTTTTATGCAGGACTTAACTTGTTCGATGAGGACTTCCATTGCCCCATAAGTAATGGGGTCATCTTTTTCTGTTCCTGCTGTCCCAAGCTGGGAACACCCAGAGGTATCTTCAGCCTCACTAGAACTATCGTCATGAGAGGCCTGTATGGGTTCAGAGTCCTTACTATTTTTGCTCTTGTCTGTATGCTTAAAGAAAGTGCTCACTGCGTCCTGACCTGTTTGCACTGTTTTCTGCATTGTATCGTTCCTTGTGATTTTCCTCTGCGACTTTTTGTGCTTATTACAGAGGCGAATAGAGGAGGAATTATTGTAATTACTTCTGTTGCTGGTGCTTGAGATACACTACTCCCCAGGGTATTTGCTCTCACAGAGCGATCTCGGAGAGGGTAGAATTGATTTGACCTGTTGCTACCAGGAACAACGGGAAATGAGGGGGGGGGGAGTGTGTATTATCTCTCAGAAGAAAGGAGAAATGTAAGGCCAAATAAATCTCAAAACCTCCTTATTATGTGGTTGCAATAAAGGAAGGAGGTTAGAGGGGTGTGTAGTCTGTTAAAGCAATAGGTTATCTTCTTCTTCGGTACGTGACCAATACTTATGCATATAAGATCTTTAATGGCTGTGTCCAGGTAATTTAACTTGCTATCAGGAGATAGGCTGATGTTGCAAAAGTTATTTTGTATTGGTAAATAGTGAGGGATAACGTTGCACTAAGAGAGCTTCTGTAATGTGAATAAAAAACAAGTGTGGGGTATGCACAGGGAGTTTACTGTGCTAAGTATTAAAATTCAGTTGCGTTTCTGTTAATGGTGTCCCTGCTCAGAGAGGGTATGTTATACACACGGGATCAATAAGGGCCTGCAGGTTATATATTCCTCATATATGATCGATTTGCCTCTGCAGCATAATCCAAGTTCCAAACCATCTGCCGCAAGTCTGGATGTAGTCAAAGGCGGGGCTCATATCCTCCAGTGTACCTTTATAGGCCCCGTTGGACTATGGAGGTATTGCTGTCTTCTGATGTGCTTAGTATGTGTGCCTTTTCAGAATCCGGTCGGTTAAGAGGTTCCAGGCGGCTCAGAGTGTTGACTCGGTTATCGTAGCTGTTAGGGGCTGCCAAGCGCCTTAAGTATATTATGGCGCAGTTAGGAGGAAGTGCAGGCCTCCAAAGTTGCAATCAATAAGAGTTGCTATGAGAGCGTAGCTTAGCCCAAAAAACTGTTTAATTTACCTCACAGCATGTTTAGGTGTCTGTATGCAGGCAGATTGTGGTTTTAACGTTAAGCCAGCTTCATTTGGTGCCGTTAACACCCAGTTTGCATACAGAGCTTCAATATAGTGCGGCTATTACCGTCGACCGCTCCCTCTCCCCCCCCTATACCTACTATATTAGAGTCACAACCCATCAACCTTGAAACTCAACATGACCACTAGGAAAAATGCTAAAGCTGACAAAAGAGCTAAGCCCATATCCATGGATACATTCTTCAAAGCACCTAAAATAAATAAATTCCAAGGTTCATCTACATGAAATTTTAACAGGCTCAGAAGATTTAACCCCTGTGACTAAAGCTGACCATCAAGCCTTGGTTTCTAAGCAAGATATAGCATCTAATTTTGAAAAATTGTGGGAGAAAATGGACAGTTTTCAGTTCACTGTTACTAATAGCCTAACCAACATCAAGAATAAGATCTCAGAACTGCCACGGATGAAATGGGTGAAGAGGACACTAAGATATCACAATCCCTATCAACTCAACAGCAAACAATACAGGAGTTGGAGGATAAATTGGAGGACATGAAGAATAGGTGCAGAAGATCTAACATTAGACTCAAAGGAATCCCTGAGATGATATCCAATGATCTCCCCTCCTATCTCCAGCAACTATTTCATGCTATCTTAGGAGAATCAAATGAATCAGAATACTAGCTAGAGAGAGCTCACAGAGCTCTTAGAGCTAAACCTAATCAAGATCAACCGCCAAGAGATGTAATCATCAAACTTCTTAAGTTCCCTGACAGAGAAAAGATCTTGCTAGCAGCTAGACAAAACCCTACATTTAAGTTCCAAGGGAATGTCATCCAGTTTTTCCAGGACCTCTATTAAAACCCTGCAAAGAAGAAATGCACTACGTCCACTCACCCTCCTCTTAAGAAAACATCATATTCCATACAGATTGGGTTTTCCTTTTGCGCTACATGTTATGAAAAACGGAAGAACAGCTACTATCAAGGTAAGAGAGGAGATCCCTGACATCTATACATTTCCTGATCTGGAACCACCTGATATTTCTGCAACATATGTATCATCAAACCCTCTAGACCCATCTCAGTCTCGAGCTAGACCTCAAAGACGAAAGTGGACAACAGTCACTAAGAAGAAAATAAAACCTAAGGTAAACTAAGAGGGGGCAAGTAATTCTTAAGAGAACTCTCACTCTCGAACGAAGAACATGAGACTTACCTGAACCCACAAACCCCCAAGATGGAAGGGGTGATATTCAGGTACTCATTCTATGGGACAATTTAAAGTCCACCACTTATTAATTGATTAAATCTGTTCTAATGTCTGTTATGACTGCAGTTATAAGATACATTGTATTTGTTCTGATCCATGTTTACTGGAAGGTTACTTTGTTACAATATGTTGTTGTTTATTATGCTGTTTATTATTCTAATTTGCGCTTGTATAATGCACTGTACACTAAACATACACTCACCAACAAAACCTGACCAATTGGTCTACCAAGGGTACACTACATTTATAGTAAACCAAAGAGACCAGAGGCAAGATGGCAATAGCTCAATAATTATCCAAGTGGGGAGCCGCTTTATTGCTGCACAACATCCCGGGGACCCAGACCCGAAAGTCTGATTGCACGATGATGATGAAATATAGACACATCAATTATAATGACATTACCCAAGATTAGTTTGATCTCGCATAATGCGAGGGGACTCAATACCAACATAAAAAGACGGACGGCCATGACTAATTATAGAAGTTTGAGAGCTAATTTTATTTTCCTTCAGGAAACCCACTTTCTTAAATCCACTATTCCCAAGTACTGGGCGAAAGACTACCCAACATAATATCACTCAGCCCTTGACTCCAAAAAGAGGGGTGTTTCTATTATAATACACTCTTCTATACCGTTTATACATAGGGAAACTATCTAAGATAAAGAAGGTAGATCTATTTTAGTATTTGGACGAATAAGGGAAGTAGACATACTGCTTTGTAACATATACGCTCCTAACGAACAGCAGGACAAGTTCTTCAACACTATCTCTAACTTACTAACTAGCTGGTCCAAGATGCGGATAATATTGGCGGGGGATTTTAATGTTGACCTCCAATCATTAACAAAGCAGACCTCTACCACACACTCTAAAAAAAGGCAAAGGCAATATGTAGTTGCTAAAAATATCTTGGAGTTGCTTAATCAACACACTTTGCAAGATACATGGAGTACACTAAATGGGAAAACTAATGATACCACCTTTTACTCATCAGCACAGAATAGTTATACGAAAATAGACTATATCTACACTAGCCAGATCCTCCAGTCAGTTATTCAATCAATAGATATCTATCCCTGTGTGTGGTTGGACCACTCTATAACACAATTAAATTTTGGAGATCTATCGGACCCAAAGCGGATAAAAACCTGGATGTACGACCCATCCTGCATTAAAAACCCACATATAAAAGACAAAATATTCAATAACTTAAAAGAGTATTGGCAGATAAATATAGATTCCAAAGAAAACCCTATATCACCATGGGCTGCACACAAATCAGTAATCAGGGGACTATTGATTAAAGGGACACTAAACCCAATTTTTTTCTTTTGTGATTGAGATACAGCATGCAATTTTAAGCAACTTTCTAATTTACTCCTATTATCAATTTTTCTTCGTTCTCTTGCTATCTTTATTTAAAAAAGATGGCATCTAAGCTTTTTTATTAGTTCAGCACTCTGGACAGCACTTTTTATTGGTGGATTCATTTATCCACCAATCAGCAAAAATAACCCAGGTTGTTCACCAAAAATGGGCTGGCATTTAAACTT
>CAJPDP010302890.1:0-16535 GCA_905336975.1 Bombina variegata variegata
ACACTTAACAAGAGAAATACATTTTCCTGCTTCCATTTCTTTCTTTGTTCTCCTTTGAAATCCACTGCATTCTCCTGTTTCCCCCCTCCCTCTCTCTCTCTCTATCAAAGTGGCAGTCATCTATTGCCCTCCTGGACCAACCTACCAATTCCTTGACAACTTTGCTGCCTGGCTTCCTCACTTTCTCTCTACAAATATACCCACTTTAATACTTAAGGGTTTCAACATCCCCATTGATAACCTATCTGGCCCCTGCTGCCTCTAAACTTCTTTTACTCACAATCTGCTTCGATCTCTCCTTCACATCCAGAACTCCACATAACGAGAGAAAAAACGCTCAAGAAAAAAATCCCATTTTGTAAAAGTAATTAAGGGACCTTGTGGTACTAATTAGATGTATTACATCATCTCACCAGAGTTGAGGGGTTTAGATCATCAGGCCTTACTTACTTAAATCAGATAAGCTAGTAGAAGGATTATTAGAAACCACCTTCTTAGGCTTACTTGGAAAGGGCATGGCCATCAACATCTCAGATATAGAAGGGCATACAAAATCTTTAAATTCTTGAGTAAAATTTGAGAAACGCCCCTGTGTTGGACAAACTGAGGGAGGACAGAAACCCTTAGAAGCAAGAGCAGCATTACACTAAACAGAATGCATAAGATAATTCACGATTATATAAACCAGCTTGTAAAAATAGTAGGAAAGTGTTCAGAGGACCTAGCTAATGAGGTACAAGTATTAACAGAAAAGGGGACAGGATCAGTATTCTCCATAATGAAAAAGTGATTAACCGTAAGGTAATGAGTAAATCAAAATACAAAAAATGATTTAAACATAATAAAGACAGGATAAATAAAGACAGCTTACACCCAAATAAAGCAGCTCTAGGAAGCAATAAAAACTCCCCCTCTTGCACAATCTTTGAATTTGATTTTACATGAAAGTTATTTACAAGAAGCAACTGAAGAACATTATTTTCTTTTGGCATTAGGTTTTAGCTAATGCAGCTTATAAAACATTAAAATTGGATGAGATGATTTCCAGAATGAAAAGCACTTGAAAACTACTAGCTTTGCTAAAATCATGAGAACAGATGGTTACAGCATAAATTGCATTGCATAATGTGATTTCTATGCTGACAACAGAGAAAAATACTTAAATTCCTTATGAGATGTCATAATTTACTTTATTTTTGTATTGTCTGTTTTATGTTATGATCTAAATGTATAAAATAGCCATTTTATTATTATTTAAACCACACAAGAAATTATTTTTTGATACTATATTCTTTGGGAATAATGTATTGTCTCGAACAGCAGTGTTTTAACTGGAGGATTTTAATAAGTCCTGTATAAAAAGATTAAGGTGTTGATATTAATTTACATGCACTTCAAATGGCTACCATAAAAGGTTGTACTAATTGTTTTTGTTTTTTAATTAATTTTTATTAATTTTTCAAAAATAAAATACAAAAGATAAAGGCAGCATACAGAAGAATTATAGTACTTTGAGTATTGTTCACAAAGGTTCATAAGAGACATATTAATAATAAAATAATGGGATGGAGAGGCTCCTTAATTTGATAAAACAAGCACGTGGAAACACCTAGAGGAACCCTTCAAGGGAGAAAAGAGTATTTCTCATATTAACAGCTTAATTGCAACAAGTCAAGATATGACGTAATAACATGTAGGGAGGAGTGAACAATATGCTATGAATATAACTAATTCAGAGAAGAGTAGCAGAAACTGCCACCGGTTGTCAGTAAGGGGTTACTACTCCCTCAGGTATATGAGCATTCCTAAAGACTGGCGAGCACCCCCCCTAGGTCCGATAAGTAAGCAAAAGAGGGGGTAGAAAATAAATAAGGGAGAAGGGGAAGAACGGGGAAAGGAGATAATTTTTTTTATATAAATGTCTTTCTCTTTTCAGTTTTTTCCCTCCTTTCCCCTCCCATATATAAGGGTGTGTGTGTGTGAGAGAGTGAAAAATTGAGCAGTGCGGTAATGAAGTCGACCCAATGGGCTAAATCACTCATAGGAAGTATTCCCTGGCATCAAACTCTGTCTCCATAGCTCCCAGCTCATGCAATGAATCTCGATTTTGTGGTTAGCAGCGAAAATAGGACTCTCCATGGATTCCAGCTGAGCCATGATTGCCAGAACCTGGGACCACCCTGGGCCCTTAGGTTGTCAACAAGACCTGGCCTTAGCCAGTTTAACAGCAGTGAACAGAACATGAAACGGGAGCTTCTCAGGGAACATATGGATGGGGCCCTTTTGAGGATGACCCCCCCCACTGTACCCCAAATCTTCTGCTGCATAATAGAGCCCTGGTCAATAGCTTTTGGATTTTGGTGCACTCCCACCACATGTGTGCTGCTGTCCCAATTCGTCCACATCCCCTCCAGCATAGTGGAGAGTGAGAACGTGAGATCTGGAATAATCAAAGTGGGGTAAAGTGCCTTTGGGTTAAGAGTTTATAAAATAATTTCATGTAAGAGACTTTTTTAGTGTGAAGGACCACCCTAGACCAGGACTCCTCCAAGGATTCAAACCTGAAAGCTCTTTCCCACTGCTTAATATATGGGGTTTTGCAAAAAACAGGAGAGTAGAGAATATCCGTATAAGCGAATGAGAAGACTCGGGGGTTCGAGCAGCTATACACCATCTCCGTACCCAGTCCGTGAGTAGTCATAATGGGGCACTTAAAAACCCCCAAGATCGTAAAAAGCATTTGAGCCTGAGGAACTCGAACTGGAGTAGTGGCTTATCCGGAAATGTATTTTGAAACGCGACCACTGACATGCAGGAGTCTCCAATCCAAAATTCAGTGACAACTCGGAATCCCTGTGATTCCCACCACTCAGGGTATGAATTTGGTAATGCTCGCTGCAGGTTAGAAATAGGATGGATCGGGGAGGGGTGCGGTGAGACCGCTGCCGAATGGTGGATTTTGTCCCAGAACCTAAGATTAGCGTGGACTATGTAATTCTGGGATATATTACAATTCCTAATATGTTTAGGTATCCACAACAAATTATCAAGTGGAATGTCTGAAAGGATCGAACTTTGCTCTACACTGATCCATTTACTGGTAGATGAGAGATCTCCCTATGCTGAGATGTGAGCCAGTCTTGCGGCCTCATGGTATATAATAATGTTGGGGAGAGCTGCCCCTCCCGCCAAAATGGGGTTATATAAATATTTCACTGCAATCCTGGATTTTTTCCCCTTCCAAATGAAGTGGTTACAGGCTCGTTGGAATTGGATTAAGGTGGATTTAGGAATAGGTATAGGTAAGTATCTAAATAAATATGTGATTTTAGGAAGAAGATTCATCTTTACAGCAGCGATTCTGCCCCACCAAGATATGTAAGGTGAGTCGCAACTTTTCAGAAGGTCTTTGAATCTTTGAAGCATAGGAGTGAAATTGCTGGCTATGACCATGGGGATGTTATGTGAGAGAAAAACACCTAAGTGTTGTATTTCATCTTTAGACCAATGAAAAGGAAATTGACTTCTCAGTCGACGGATATTCTCGCCCGGTATGTTTACGGTGTATGCCATAGTTTTGGAGATGTTAAGTTTGTAACAGCTGACCTTGGCAAACTCTTCTAAGACAGAGAAGTGAGCCGGGATGGAGGATAGAGGATTTGAAGTGACAATAGTTAAATCATCGGCAAATAACACTACTTTATGTGAACTGCCTAAAATATTAACACCCTCAATCTTTGTGGATTTTCTAAATATTTCCGCCAGGGGTTCCATCACAAGAGGAAACGGTTGAGACAGAGGGCACCTCTGCCTGGTACCGTTGGAGATCCTGAAGCTAGATGAACTAAAGCTGACACCACATACCTTCTCCAAAGGATGGGAATGCAGAGCCACGATCATATTACAAAATGTTTGAGGGAATCCAAATTGTGCCAGGGTTTCAGTCATATACAGCCAGTCGACCCGGTCAAAGGCTTTCTTGGCATCTAGGGATAGAGTAACACACGGTTGACTGAGCCGTCTGGCTTCAAGAAAGATATTAAGTAATCACCGGGTATTATCAGGACCCTCACAACCCAGGGTGAAACCCACCTGGTCCGGATCAATTAAGTGGGGAATAATAGTGTTCAAGCGATTTGCCAGGACCTCGGCATACACCTTAGTATCTACATTAAACAGGGAGTTGAGTCGAAAGTTAGGGCAACTATCTGGCGACTTGCCAGGTTTTGGTGATCGTAGCCTGAAGGAATTTTTTCAGGAAAGATCCCATATGACCAGCCTTGGCAAATACTCTCAATAAAATGGGAGATATGTGGTCTAAAAAAGACTTGTAAAACAGAGAGGTAAAGCCTTCTGGCCCTGGAGCCTTACGGGCCTTCAGCTTCCGGATCACTGAAGTAATTTACCCCAGGGCAAGAGGAGCCTCCAACTTGTCAATTTGCTCCTGCGTTAGACATGGAAGATTTAGGTGAGCCAGAAACTATTGTATAGAGTCGCTGCTAGGTTTGATATCGGGTTTGGTGGAATGCAAGTTATATAGTTGGGTGTAAGAACTAGCAAATGCTTCCCCTATGTCTTTTGGGTTATAGATCTTTGTCCCTCCCTTAATCAGAAATGGGATCCTAGAGTGGGCTGTACGATTTTGTAGTTTCCTAGCCAAAAGAAAGTCTGGCTTATTGCCTTTGTAATAAAATAGGCGTCTAGTGGCCCGAAAACAGTCTTGAACTTTTTGGTTTTCCATAAGTTTAATAGAGCTTTTAGTGGAATCGATATGGGGTATTGAGGATGGGTCTAAAGAGGCCATATGTTGGGCAGTGAGGGATCTCAGGGTCCTGTGCAGTTGAGCCAGAGATGCTGCAGATCTCTTGCAGGTTTGGCTTTGTGTTTTAATGAAGAGACCTCTAAGGAAGGCTTTTAAGGAACCCCATAAACAGAAGTCATCAACTTCACATGTATCGTTATGCTGCAAAAAGTGAAAAATTTCCCTTAACGCCTGGGATAGAAAGAAGAGAGTCCAGTAGGCGCCAGGAGGGTCTAGATCATGGAGCCTGAGAGAGCGGCAGATGAATGGTAATAGGAGAATGATCAGACCATGTACAGCTGCCTTATTGCGCCCTCATAATTTGATCTAAAAGCCAGGAATTGCAAAAAAAGAAATCAATTCTGGAATACAAATTGTGTACCGGGGAAAAAAACGTGAAGTCTCTATCCGCGGAGTGAAGGGAGCGCCACACGTCAAAAAGATCTGCCTGAGCCAGGAGAGAGAAAAATTGGTGGTAAGTGGTAAACAAAGCTTTATCTAAAGTACGCCCCTGGGGAAGAAGTTTATCAATCTTAGGGTCCAGAACCATGTTAAAGTCTCCCGCTATCAACAGTGAGCTTGCTTTACAGCGTGTAGTTTAGTGAGAAATTTCCTCAAGTGAAAAATTTGCTTTGTGTTGGGGCTATAGTATGATGCCAGGGTATACAGTGAGCCATCTAATTTGCAGATGAGGATCAAAAAACGCCCTTGTGGGTCAGCCTCCACCCGAATCTGCTCAAAGAGAACGTCTTTATGGACTAGGATAGCTACTCCCCTAGCTTTTTTAGTATAGGATGCAGTTTGCACAATTGGGTATAAGGAGGACCTAAATAATAGAGGCTGATTTACCACCCAATGAGTCTCCTGTAAGAAGACAACCTTAGCCTGCAGGAATTTTAAAGAGCGGAGTAAGAGGCTCCTTTTGGTAGGAGAGTTAAGACCTCTCCTGTTATGGGAGACACATGTGACAGCCATGGTAGAGAGAGGAAAGAAAAGAAGAGAAAAAAAAAGGAGGGGGGGGAGATAAGAGAAGGGGAAACTAGGTAGGGGGAGGAGGTAAATCAGTAGGGGGGACCTAGGAGGGTGCGTGTAAAGGTCGGACAAACAAATCTAGAAATACCAGTATAGTAGGGGTAATTGAATCTTGTATATTAGAATGGGGATAATAATGACTACAGAAAGGTATGGTATGGTATGGTATGGTATGCTACGAGGGAAACCGCGAGATAGCCTCTGATGCCAAAATTTAGTTAAAGCATCAGAGAGCTAAAATGTGTAATGTGTAATGTTGGGGGGAGATATGTGTAAGGAGCCAGCCAGGCCAGAGGGCAGCAATAAATTGCCCTTCCTGAGAGAGTAAGGGTAAAGGAGACAAGGGGCAAGGGGGAAGAGGATTTATGGGATACAAAGAGTAGAAAAAGCTACATATCTAAATCAAATTTATGAATTACGGCATACATTAACTGGGCATATAAGAAGAACAACTTGCCACCCTGGGAAATAATACAACAGAAAAATAAAAGTAAAAAAAAGAGTTTCACAACACAACTGTTTATGGTATATATTAAACAGACATTAAATAACCTAAATTCCTGATAGTTCCGGGTCCACCGCTGCAACCACCAGAGCAGGGTAAGAGTCCCCCAAACAGTTAAACAGCCCCTCCCAACATAGCGGTGGGTGGTACACCAATGGTTGCAGCAGCACACCCAAAAGTAACTGTGCATCACTGTGCACATAGGTATATTCAGAAGACCATTAGAGTGGTCCACATGTGTGAGGGTCAGGTTCCACGCAAACAGGGTCATAAGGAAAAAAACATCGACATGTAGCGTGAAAAAAATGAAAAAAAAAAAAAACAGGCATGTGAAACAAATAACAGGTCCATCACGCCCGTAAAAGAGGAATTGTTCCTAATCTTTCCTTAAATAGGAATAATGGATAGACAAATATCATATAATATAATCTGGGACCTGTTTAGCAGGAGGGGTACTTGCTAAATCTAAACTAGCCATCATCCAACATAGGAATATCAAGTTAGGAGTCGGGCACGCAGGCGTATAGCCTGGAATGTCTACGTCTCTGAATGTGGCCAATGTATTATGGAGAAAGGGGGAGTGAGCATGGACTTAGCCCCACACATGTAAAGTAACATAACATGACAGACGGGGGCTATCCAAGCATAATATGCAGAGGCAATAGAACAGAGCAATTAACAAAACAGGTTATCTAATATATAATATTCCTAACATTTTCCTGCAAGGCAAAATTGGTTAGCACATGTAAGATGACAGGACCTCCAATGCATCTAGTATTATCAGGACGAAAGCCAGACATATGAATATGTGGCTATGGGCTTTAACGCCCCTGAGTGTGGTCAGTATATTGTGTAGAGTATGAGCAAAGGCGTGAGACGAATTCTGACAGGAGGATTTTTCGAGTGAAGCAATCAATATAGCAGGTCATGCAATGTACTGTTACCTAACATTTTCCTGCAAGGCAAGCAGGTTATCTATTATAAAATGTTCCTAACATTGTCCTGCAAGGCAAAATTGGTTAACCTGAGCAAGATGATAAGACCTCCAATGCATCTAGTACTATCGGGATGAAGGCCAGGCATACGGATATGTGGCTTTGGGGTTAACGCCCTCGAGTGTGGCCAGTGTATTGTGTAGAGTATGAGCAAAGGCATGAGACAAAATCTTACGGGAGGATTTTTCAAGCGAAACAATCAACAAAGCAGGTCATACATTGTACAGTAACCTAACATTTTCCTGTCAGGCAAAATAAGTTAACAAATGTCAGATAGCATAGCTTAGTGTTAGTATGCATTAAAAAACACAGATTATGACAACTTAATTAAGGCATAGTCACAGGATATAGCTTTTGAAATCTAGGAACATTGCATAGGTAGAAAGTTCATGTGTCATTTATGGTGTGCAAATGGCCTTGTGATAGTTCCTTATCGGGAGGAGGGAAGAAACCAAATTTCTCATCGTAACCAGGTCAAACTAGCTATACCCAGTGTACCACCCTGGCTGGATACCAGCGTTAAATAAAAAAAGAATACAGTTAGATAATGTATATGGTACTCATCTGTATGGGACTATCCCTGGAGCGTCTGCCCCCAGTTGACCTTCCAGGAGCTGACTGGGAAAAAGTGCACTCAAAAGGACTGAGGAGAGGGCAGCTATGTGACATCTAGGGCTTGAGTTTCACGCTGAGGTAGTGGATTCCAATCGGAGGCCCCTGCTCTCAGGGGTCTGCTTCCTGAGGGAGAAGGGGGTGATGTGTTTCTCATGTCTAACCTCTGTGCTGCATTAAGTGCGCTGGGTCTGGGTGAAGACGGGGATTCATTAAGTTGCAGGTTCCACGACTGAATCAACTTTAGGCCCTGGGAGGCCTCTGAGATCGTGAAGGTATACTCGTCCTTGGATACAATCAACTTTGTTGGGAACCCCCACCTGTATCTGATATTATGTTGTCGCAGGAGGTGGGTGACTTCGCCAAAGGACCTGCGCTGCTGGAGAGTGCGGGATGCCAGGTCTGAGAAAATTTGTATGTCTTGAAATTTTTCTGGGAGAGTAGGTCTCTGCAGATGTGCTCTTTGGATCCTCTCCTTGTAAGTAAAGAATTGTAGCCTCACTACAATGTCCCGGGGGTTGCTCCGCAGCAGCACCTCTGAACCCTATGAGCCCAGTCTATAAGGTTCTCATTTTCTGATAGTGGCTTAGCAAAAAGACCAAAAAGTTCGGAGAGGATGCTTGGAATATCCTTGTTGGAAAATTTTTCTGTGACCCCTTTAAGCCTCAAATTATTTCTGCGTGCCACTTTATCCTCGAGGTCAGACATTTGTATTGCAAGATTTTGCGTGTAACTTGATAGGTTAGTCTGGTCGACTCCCAAGTCTTCCTGTTTGCGTTCAAGCATTCAATTCAATCCTAGCATTAGTAGCAGTTAGATCTTTATGGATTTCTGCTAGGGAGGAAGTCAGCTGTTCTGAGAAGGAAGAGTGGTGCGTATTTAGCATAGATTTCAGAGAGTTTAAAATGAAGGAAGGGGTCACTGTGTTAGGTTCCCAATTGCGGGTATCTTGTAAGGCAGATTCGGCATGGGGTGATGTTTCAGGGCTATCAAACACAGACTCACTGTCATCCCCAGGGTTATGTGAGGGGTTAAAGTGGTCCAGTACAGTTTTCTTTATCACATTGGCTCCTTTCTGATTCTTTTTTCTCTGAGAGTGGGACATTTTTGCAGGTCAGTAACAACAACAAAATATTTGAAGTCAACAAAGTATAACAGATACTACGCTAGGATTGCCTTGAATCCAGGTGTCAACCCTTCTGTAAGGCCCTCAGGGTGTCAGATATGGTGTGAAAAAGTTCCCAAGGCTTGGGAGAGTTAAAGCCTGAAGGATCCCTCAATCCTCTCCCCCACAAGCATTGCTTTAGTGTTCCATGTTATATTTATAAAGGCAGGCCTCCGAAACTAGCTGCAGCCAAAGCGTGGGGTTAATGATGTAAACATAGGTAAAAAGAGGACCAGGACTGTAAACTTTTTAAATCCTATTATGCCTTGAAAATGATCAAATCAAATAAGCCCAGTGATTACAGGCAGTGTTCCCTGATAGTATAAGCTCAGGCTAAGTATAGGCTTAGGCTTAGCAATTATATAGGACCACATGGGCCCAGACAGTAATGCTCCAGTTTAGCTAGGTGGATAATACCCCCTATGGAAAAGCTAGGGGTTCACTCTTCCCTCTCGCTCTACTCGAAATTATGTGTAGCCAAATTTTAACTTGTACTTGTGATGCTGCTGATTTAAGCAGTCTGTACGCGGCAAAGGCCTATTCCGGATGACTTCTATTGCTGCCAGAGAACCTCCAGAACAACAGGGCAGTCCAAACAGGGCAGTCCAAAAAATGCCTGTGTAACTTATGGGGCTCCCCTCTACCTCCTCACTCCACTCACCCCACCGGCTGACTGGTGAAGTGCTCTTGTGCCGCTAGGACTAACGGCTCCTGCACGGAAGGTAGCAGTACACGCTGGCTCCAAGATGGCCGCCGGAGTTCTTCCTGAAGCGCCGTACCCGGCGTGTGTCAAAATCAAAGCCCTGTCTCCTTCGTATGCAGGAAAGCGATCTGCAAGATTGTCTTTGAGGCCTCCGGAGTGTACTGTTGCTGGCCAGCATGAAATAGCCTCCATTTTGCCCAGTAAATGTACGGGTATAGGGGAACACCGCACAGAGCTGTTATAGAGTGCATGTGTTCCCTAGCCCGGCTGGCTCCATCCCCAGTTGTGCTAATTTTTAATGTTAATATTATTAATATAATTTAAAATGCCTGTTAGAAGTCATAAGTAACAAATAATTTTTATTGCAAAGGAACTTTCAGGATGTTTTGTATTGCTAATATGTGGGACTAAACCGTTTGATTAGTGTATTGAATGGGACCTAACTGTATTATAACCATACAAATAAATTCTGATGGAAGATGTGGTTCTAAAATAATATTTTATTTTTATGGTGAAACTACTAAACTATCACAACTAATTGATAACTATATAGTAAAAACACAACTGAAGAGATTGTCCATTTTTTGCAAAAGAACTTATTAGAAATCAAATAACATTTGTTGAAATGAGAAAACATCTATAAACTAAAAATACAATTATCCACTCCAATTGATACAGGACAACTCTAGCTATCATAACCCCCGATTTGAGCAATACCACTAATTAAATTTAAGCATCCCAGATAATTTATCCCAAGAAAAGAAGGCAATCAGCAGAATACTTGGAAAGAGACAAAACATGAAGCAGAGAAGACCAGCCCTCTTCCAGGATTAGGAAAAGAGAGTGAAAGTATCTAGTTATTGAGTCAACCCTTTTATGCTTGTGACTAGTGAAAAGAACACAGCAAAATAAGAATTCCCTATTTTTCTAAAACCATTGAGAGTTCCCTTTGTACCACCTAGCAAGAGGAAAAAAACAAAACATAAATAAAAACAAAACCTACTGCAGGCATCTACTCTGGTAGCACAGTACGCATATATTAATATACAACAAGAAAGAAATATAAAAATAAGACAAAAAAGCACATAATCTCACTGGGGCGGAACATTACAATTCAATTATAACCAGGAGTGATAAAATTTAAGACTGCAAGATCAATCACCAGAGTAGTAAATGTAACCAATGTAGGTCTGTGGAAAGATGAACATTAACAGTGACCCAACCATGAAAAAATATCAGCATTTTAACAAGAAGAGGATAATTATTAAAGGTTTAAGGGCCAACCAGAGCATTAGAATTAACTACAAGATGTCTGATGTGCTCCCTGAAGTGTACTAATATTAACAATGATAATAATAGCCGGGTGCTGACCCACTAAAAGAACAAAAAAAACAAAAAACAATCTATGCTTACATGAGAAATTAATTTCATTAATGGTGGTGAGAATCCACAATCCATTACACTTGGGGAATTACTCTTCTCTACCAATAGGAGGAGGCAAAGATTCCAAAACCCCAAGAGCTTTATAAAACCCCTCCCACCTCACACATACCTTAGTCTAACCAAGCAAAGTGAGGTAAGAAAAATGAAAAAGTGCCATAAAAGGGGCAGGGGAAAAAAGATTGTGCTGAAGAAAAAAACTAACCCCAAAAAATCATACGAGTGGGGTCTCGTGGACTCTCACTACCATGAATGAAATTAATTTATACAGTAAGGATAAATTATGCTTTCTTCCATACAGGTGGTGAGAGTCCATGATCCATTACTCTTGGGAACTAATAACCAAGCTGTGGAGTCCACGAGTAATAACATAAATTGAGGGATTTAAAAACATATTTTTTCACAGAGAAATCAAATCCACAATCCCAATATTTTATTTTTTTTAAAGGCACTTAAAATAAATCAAACAGGCAAAAAAAATCAAACAGACAACTGCCTGAAGAACCTTTCTATCAAAGGGTGTTTCAGAAGAAGCAAAAACATCAAAATAGTACAATTTAATAAAATAATACAAAAAAGACCAAGTAGCTGCCTTGTAAATCTAATCAACTGAAGCTTCATTCTTGAAAGCCCAAGAAGTGGCAACTTACCTTGTAGAATGAGAAGTAAGATTTGCGAATGAAAAGTTTCAATTAAGAGGCCAAAGAATGAACAAACTAAAAGTTGGTCTAAAGTCCTTGGTAGCATTCAATACCCTAACAACAGAAGAATGTAAAGATCTCTCAGAAGCATTCTTAAGATTAGGACACAAAAATGGAACAACAAAATAGAAATAATGTCAGTAAAACAGCCTTATCCTGATGAAAAATCAGATAAGAAGGTTCACAATAAAGAGTAGATAACTCAGAAACTCTTTTAGCAGAATAAATATAAAAAAAAAAAAAACCTTTCCAAAAAGTAGTTTAATGTCCAATTTATAGATAGGTTCAAAAGGAGGGGCCTGAAAATCCCTTAACGCCAAGTTAAGATTCCATGGAGGAGAAATAATCTTGATAACAGGTTTAATACAAACCAGAGCCTGAACAAAACTATGAATATCAGGAAGATTAGCAATCTTTCTGTTGAACAAGTCGGACAGAGCAGAAATCTGCCTCTTCAGAGAATTGGCACATAGACCCTTAACTATACCATTTTGCAGAAACTGCAGAATCCTAGGAACTATGAAATAATGCCAAGAAGAACCATGATCTATACACCAAGAAATAAAGGCCTTCCAGACCTTGTGATAGATCTTCCTAGTTACAGGCTTATGAGCCTGAATCAAGGTTTCAATCACACAATCAAATAAACCCCTATGTTTCAGGACTAAATGTTCAATTCCCATGCCATCAAGTTCAGAGACTTGAGATCCGGAGGGAAAAACAGACCTTGGGACAGAAGGTCTGACAGTAGAGAAAGTGACCATGGGAAACTGGACATCTGAACTAGATCCGCATACCAAATCCTGCGAGGCCACGCTGGGGCAATCAGGATTACAGAGGACTTTTCTAGCCTTATCTTGGAAATTGAAAAAGGCCAAGGAACTACTAGATCATCCACTAACTCTGCCTGAGGATCCTTAGACTTTGCAGAAAGTTTGTTGTTCAAATGAGAGGCCATCAGATCTATCAGTGGGAAACCCCAAAGATCCACAATCTGATCACATCCTGATGAAGAGATTGCTCCCCGGGATGTAAAGATTGATGACTGAGAAAGTCTGTCTCCTAGTTGTTCACTCCTGGAATATGAATTGCAGAGATTAGACAAGAATAGGTTTCTGCCCATGAGAGAATCTGAGACACCTTCATCATTGCCAGGGAACTGTGAGTTCCTCCCCTGATGGTTGACATAAGCTACTGCTGTGACATTGTCTAAAAAGGGAGATGAGACTCCCTTTTCAACAGAGGTCAAGCTTGAAGGGCCCTGAAAATAGCACAGAGTTCTAGAACACTGATTGGTAACCTTGCTTCCTGAGGATCACAAACTCCCTGTGATGTCAAAGGCCTCCAAACAGCTCCCCAACCTGAGAGACTTGCATCCAGGTGGGATGAGCATAAGATCCTGCCACCAAGTTAGAGACTGACTTGTACTGTGGTCCATATAGCCGAGTATAATTCCTGCACCATTGACTTAGCATACAAAGCTGAAGAGGCATCATGTGAAATTGAGCAAATGGAATTGCATCTGAGGCTGCAATCATGAGACCAGGACTTCTATACACAGAGCCACCGAAGGAAACAAGAGAGACTGAAGGTTCAGAGAAGCTGACACCGATTTCAATCTTCTCTGCTCTGTTAGAGCAAGACTTATGGATACTGAATCTATTTGAAAACCCAAGAAAGTTACCTTTGTCTGTGGAACCAAAGAAATATTTGGAAAATTGATCCTCCAACCATGCTGTTGAAGAAACAATAAGAGTCGGCTGGTGTGAGCTTCTGCTAAAGGAAAAGATTGAGTTTGAACCAAGATGTCGTCCAGGTAAGGAAACATTGCAATACCCCGAGACCTGATTCACACACAAATGGACACCCAGAATCTTTGTAAATATTCTTGAAGCTGTAGCCAGACCAAATGGTAGAGCAATAAACTGAAAATGCCTGACCAGAAAGGCAAACCTCTGAAACTGGAAATTATCTCTGTGAATATGAACATGTAGTTAAGCATCCTTTAAATCTATTGTAGACATAAACTAACCTTGCTGAACAAAAGGCAGAATAGTCCAGATAGTTTCCATTCTGAAAGATGGAATCCTTAGATACCTGTTCAGAGTCTTTAAATCTAGAACTGGTCTGAAAGTACCTTCCTTCTTTGGAACAATGAAGAGATTGGAATAAAATACCATCCGCTGTTCTTACAAATGAAATGGAACAATCACTCCCATATTTTCCAGATCTGAGACAGACTGAAGAAAAGCTTGAACTTGTACAGGATTCCTTGGAACATTGGACAGAAAAAAACCTTCCTCTGGGTAGCCTTGTTCTGAATCCTATTCAATATCCTGAGAAAGAATATTCCGAACCCAGGGATCTGGAACAGACTGAAACCAAGCCTCCCGAAAGAGGCTTAATCTGCCCCCTACCAGAACTTCCGAATCGGGGGCAGCACCTTCATGCAGTTTTGGTAGTAGGGATAGATTTCTTACACTGTTTTTACTTTTTCCAGTTAGTATAAGTTCTCCAGACGGAACCAGAGGAACCTTGCTTTTGAGCAGAGTTTGCTCTTTATTCTGATGAAAGGAACACAAATTATTAGAAGCTTTGGATTACCCTATAGACTTTCTGTATTGAGGAAGAATAGCCCCTTTACCTCCAGTAACAGTAGATATAATATAATCTAAATCAGAACCAAATAACTTCTTGCCCTAAAAGGAAAGAGACAATAATCTAGATTTAGACCACATCAGTAGACCAAGATTTAGGCCACAAGGCTCTCCTAACATGCTTTTGACATTATTGTATCAAAAACATAATCACAAATAAAAGAATTGACACTCTGAAGCAAACCCAATAGATTTGCACTAACAGAGTCATCAGAACACTGTTCTGAAAGACTAGACAACCATTAAGTAGAAGCAGCAGCTACATCAGCAATAGAAAAAGCTGGTCTGAGAATATAACCTGCAAGTAAGAAGGCCCTTCTATAAAAAAATTCTAACTTTCTGTCTATAGGATCTTTAAAAGAAGTACCGTCTTCCAAAGGAATAGTAGTACATTTAGCCAGAGTGGAAATGGCCTCATCCAGCTTGGGAACTGTTTCCCATAAATCTAAATTAGCAGCAGGTAAAGGATATAACTTTTTAAACCTTGCAGAAGGAGTAAACAAATGACCTGGCTTAGACCATTCCATATAAATCATGTCAGAGACAGCATCAGGTACAGGGAAAACCTCACGGAGATTAATAACAGTCTTAAAAACTGAATTTAAACAATCAACAGAAACTTTAGAATCTTTAACCCCTAAAGTAATTAGGACCTCTTTCAAAAGAGAATGAATATGTTCAAGATTCAACAAAAAAAGGGGAAATATTAGATTCAATATGAGTTGAAGAGTCGTCATCCCCAGAGGAAACTTCAGCATCTGAAGACAAAACAGTATCCCTGGTCTCAGAACACATAGCACTTGTAGAAGTTAAAATCTAAACTGACCTTTTACGCTTGTTTAAGGGTGGGAGAGCAGCCAATGCCTTAGAAACTGCAGCCTTGATAACATTTTCCATGGTAGGTGGCACAACATCAGGATTATCATGTAATGAACAAACAGTAGGTGCATTAGTACCCAGTGAAACAGAATTAGATTGCAGTCTGATTGCATTAACAAATCTAAACACGAGCCACATAAATGAGCTGGAGAAGGCATTTCAAGTTTCTTACAAAAAGCACACCTAATAATGGTAGAAAGACATTCAGGAGACTCAGTTTCTTGGGTTGTTTTAGGGACAGAATTCAGGTGCTCTATTACAGCATATGGCAAAGCAATGCAATAAACACTATAACCCCCTTAAAAAGCTCTTGAGGAATGGAAACCACTTACCCCCTCCTAAGTTGCCTTTAAAAAATATTCTCACAGTTATAATGCACGCTAAGCTGGACTGCAAAACAAAGCAGGAGAAATTAACATTTAATTTGAGGATAGATAACGCTTCTACCTGTGTGCGTGAATAAAAAAAAAAACTAAAAAGGGAATTCTGCACTCCAAAACCTGAGGTGCGCATAATCAAGAACGAACGTACGCTAACCCGACATGCGTAAACCAGCTGACGCATGAGTAAATTATAGAAAGACTAAAGGGTGTGTGCTAACCCAACAGGCGTTAACCCAATGTGTGTGAGGCCAACGTGTGAAAAACATAATTTATGTATGAACTTACCTCATAAATTCATTCTTTCATAATGGCAAGAGTCCATGAGCTAGTGATGTATGGGATATACATTCCTACCAGGAGGGGGAAAAGTTTCCCAAACCTCAAAATGCCTATAAATACACCTCCCACCATACTCACACCTTAGTTAAACGTATAGCCAAGTAGTGAGGTGTAAAAAGGAGCAAAAAAGCATACAAAAGAAAGGAACTGGAAAATAATATTGTGCTTTTATACAACAACAAAAAATATAACCACCAAAAACAGGGTGGGCCTCATGGACTCTTGCCATTATGAAAAAAAAATAATTTAAAAGGTAAGTTTTTACATAAATTATGTTTTCTTTCATGTAAATGGCAAGAGTCCATGAGCTAGTGATGTATGGG
>CAJPDP010302965.1:0-13445 GCA_905336975.1 Bombina variegata variegata
AAACTACAACTAAACACCACAAACTCTTTACCATCCCCGTGGAGATGCTACTTGTTCAGAGCGGCAAAGAGAATGACTGGGGGGCGGGGCCAGAGGAGGGGCTATATGGACAGCTTTTGCTGTGTGCCTCTTTGCCATTTCCTGTTAGGGAAGAGAATATTCCCACAAGTAAGGATGAAGCCGTGGACCGGACACACCAATGTAGGAGAAATCTTAACACTAAAACAGTAATACACGTGCAGAGAAAAATCTTAACACTAAAACAGTGATAACTTTTACTATTTTGCCAATACATGTTCAATGCAAATATGTATCTATTCAAAGACGTAATACATCTATGTGCATTTAAATTTTTACCGGAACATCCCTTTAATAAGGGGGACAAAAAAACTAACTGAGAGCTTTACCAATTTCAAGCTTATAGACTGTTAAGGAGTGCAAATCACCTTGCCTTATATTTCAGTTCAGTACATTATTGTTTCCAATGCTTTTTCATAGCCTGATAAATGGGCTTAAAATTCTAAACAATCACAATAAGTTTATGAAGCTGTACTTCAGAATGTGTAACTATGTCAGCTTCTTAATAAGACAGTAATGTTAAAAAAAAACAAGATTGAAATTCATTTAAACCACAGCATTATAATTAATTGCAATCAACAATTTGCTTTTATTTTCACCTCCAATAAAAAAAAAAAAAAGAAACTTCAGACAGAGCCATACTGCTTTATAGGACATTTAAAACCATCTGGAAATAGTTTTGGCTATGTCCAGTTCGCATAGGAGTATCATCTATCCTTGTTTGTTGATCTAGATCCACCTGAGGAAACAAGCAGACTAATTTATCTCAGACCTGCTTCAAATGTCAAATGTGATTGATTTAAGTTAGGATTCAATGAATGCTGGACTCCTGGATTCTATAGAAACTAGCAGGAACAACTAAAGATAAATTGCTGCAATTCATTTTAATTAAAAATGAAAAAAACTCCCCCTGCAATTTGTTTTAGAGTTATAAAGTGCTCCTGAGAATCTGCACAGAACTAGTATCCCCTATGATAACCAACATATAGGAGCATACTGGTTAGTGCTGCCTGTATTAAATTGGACATGAAACACATGATTCAGATAGAGCATACAATTTTAAACAACTTTCCATTATAGTTTTATTATCAAATTCACTTTGTTCTCAGGTTCTCATTTGTTGAAAAGCATACTGAGGAAGCTCAGGAGCTGGGAGCTAGCTGCTGATTGGTGGATGCATATATACACCTCTTATCATTGGCTTACCGAGGTGTACAGCTAGCTCACATCGGGGCATTGCTGCTCCTTCAATAAAGGATATATGTGGTTTATTATATGTGGGGGAGAGTACCAGGAGGGTCCATGATCGCATCACGGAACATAAATCCAACAATAGAAATCATAATGAAAAATCTCCAGTTGCCCAAAATTTTGATTTATCTGGTCATACAATAAGCCAACTTAGCTTTCAGATTAATGAGCATGTGCCCTTTATCAGACTGGGAGGGGACAGAGCACAGAGAGAGGCATTATGTATAATCCAGTTAGAGACTAGAATACCCTATGGTATCTGTCTTTTTTAAATAATTTGTGAACTGTCACTTTAAGATACTGTCAAGGGTAGAGGTACAAGGTATTTAAACATAGCTGCATCTGACTATTGTATACATGATTAAGGAAATGATGGTCCGAAACGTATTTTAGTCACCTTTTTAAAATAAAATATTCATTATTGTGCTGCTGATTTTTTCAAATTTGCTTTCAATAAAGGATACCAAGAAAATGAAGCAAAACTGATAATAGAAATAGGAAAGCTGTTGAAAATTGTATGCTCTGTCTGAATCATGATAGAAAAATGTTGGGTTTCATGTCCCTTTAAGTAGCTCTGTGTGGCAGAGGAGTGGTAATTCAAAGCATCATTTCCTACATTTTCCTGTACAGTTCCTGCACGTATTAGGCACTGGTGATAGAATAATGTTACTTGTATCCAATGAGTTAATTACTTTATTTTGGTGTGTTGGACAGTCAAGGGGCACAAAACTCTTCACATAGGTGCACAACTGTAATAAACAATGACTCACTCCAAATAAGAGGGCAAACACTATATTCCCATTTATATTTATTTAATTTTTAAGTAAAGGTGTGGTGCTAGGTTTACTTATATCTTAGCAATGTTTAGAAATATGGCTAATTATGTGCTTTCTGCATTTATCTTCTGAACCATACATTTTCTATATATTTTTAAAGACAAATAACAGTCTACCAAACTATTTTTGGTGGTAAACAAATTGGGCTATATGCTTACAATTGGCAAGAGAGAGCTCCCACACACTAAAGCAGTGAGAGGCTTGGAGCTATGCGTTTGCTCAAAAATCACAAATGGAAGGAATGTCAAAGCTCTATTTTTTATATGCAAGTCATAACTGATTACATTGCCGGCCACGGACAGTTATATGATCTTGGATACCCAGAATTCACATTTATTCATTTTTGTTCATGCCTTAGAACTTTCTTGATACTAAACAAGGTTTTAGTATTATTGCTGTTAAATGGTCAGGGCTGGTGTGTGTTGAGCTGTTTTCTACACAAAATCTGCATTAGGAACACCATGCAATCAGGGTACTATATTTAGAATAGTATAACAGCTTGAAAAGACATACATGTTCATTAATGTCATTAGTGATAAGCAACGTCATGTTTGATGCCATAAAACCAATTGCGAGTTTTTGTAGATTCCTGGCTTTAGAAATTGGAATGTGAGCATAACTCATGGACTTTATTCATGAATCTATATGCAATTCAAATGGTACAATAAGTGTGTTGTTGTCAAAGAATATCCAAAGATCTTAGAAGCAAAGCAGTAAATCATGGCTTATTATATAATCACGCAAATGAAAAATTAAATTATTCACAAAATAACAGTCAGTTCAATCTCCCCTGGAATCCAGGAAATGATCCTGACAAAAAATTCTGCTAATTAAAGCTTCTGGACTGAGAAAACCAAGGCATAACACACACAGACCATTTTCCCAGAATGACATTAAACGTGATTTTTATGTTAGGGGCCTAAAACAAAGTTGTTAGGTTCTAGGCAGTCTATATAGAAGCCAAGGTGTAGCCAGACCTTTGCAGCACAGAGGGCCATGGAGGGTGCATTATTGACTTATGTGTGTGAAATACTCAATGCTTCAGCCTGGAGAAGAACTCCAGCTTTACATTTAAATACTAAAATGGTCAGGACATATATAGGACAAGGTTGAGCATGAATCAAATTTGTTTAAATAATATAAGTGGACTTGATCATGAATACGTTGGTGAGACGGTACAACAAACAAAACACTTAACATAGTTACTCTCCACATTAAAGACATAACAACCACTTTAACTTAACATCATTAAGATCTAAATTAGACGTTTAGAAGAAAAAACATTATTAAAAAATAAGATTTTTCACACATCATATTCTTTATGTAAAATTACTTTAACAATTAAAATAACTTTTTGGATTATAAAGATATTTCTTAAATTTGGGTATTCCTGTAAATGCACAGACCAGTAAATAATAGCATTAGAAAAATAAACTACATTTTAAAACTTTAAAATGTCCTAATGACAAGAGTAACTGACACTACTAGTGGTTGAACCTTCATAAACTAAACCATAACCACAATAAAATACTTCAAATAATTAATAAACAAACTGGATCATGCTAATTATCTCACAAGTACATATTATGCACAAGCACAACATACAAATAACCCAATTATCGTTCCAGTCAAAAGTAATGACTACATTTAAAATGCAAAAATCAATATAACCTCGGATTAATGACTTCACGTTTAATTTAAATAGATTTATTTATGAGATACCAAGGGAAAATCCCTAAATAACTATTTATGAGGAGTGACAAATAATGTTTTTTTTTTTTTAATCATAATATTATATTTCCATTAGGAGCATAACAAATCATTATAAATACAACAATCTTGACAACAGCACAAAAAAACTTATCTTCAGGGCTTGAAATGATTGAACGTTTGCCAAGTTTTATTATTACTGCAATCCAAAGTTAAGTATATCTGAGAAAATAGATTTCAATATAGATGGTTCCCTCTAACTTGAATTATGATTGAACGATGGATAACTGCAAATTAATAATGATTCCCTCCAAAAACATTTAGCACAGTGTGTTTACCACCATATATTACATGTGATGTGGATTTCCAATCTGTATTTACAGTTTCACTGCTTTTAGATGTTTATGGCTATTTATAGTTTGTCCGGGAAGAATAAACCAAAAAGGTATATACTGTATTAACATTTCCCTATTAACTCTAAAATTTTATTTACTGCCCCCAAATAAGTTTATATTGTTAGAATTATTTTTTTAACAAAGCATCATCAGATTTTAAATCTCTACAAAATAAATACATTTGTCAAAGAAAATAGTATGGATATTGAATAAAAATATGTAGTGATTCAATTTTATTTTTCAATGAATTCATATACACTCCTAATATTTAAGGGAGGGTTATGGAATGATTTTGGATACATTATTTATATTTACAGATTTAAAATAAAAAAAAAAGCAGAAAGCTGACATATGCTCTATTTGTAAAGTGATCTTATACAGGCTTGCAGTGATGACAGAGAGCAATCTGCCCTATGTATTGACTTGTAGATGCAGAATGAGAAAGAAAATTGATCTTTAATTCAATAGAAGAACAAAAAAAAGAGATGTCAAACTAAATTAGAAAAATAAAGTTATCAAAGCTCTCAATCTGGCCCACAGCAATTCCCAATTGTCTGGAATCAGACGAGTAGATAGATATTTACCTGCTGCTCCAGCAGAAATCATGTGCACTTGCGTGGAATCTGCTGGCAATACATTGTTAAGTCTTTCCTTGCAGCTTGAGTAAGCTGCAAAATAGATGGCCCTGCAAGAAATTATAATCATACTATTAGAAAAATGATTTTCCACCGTCTATTAAAAGCTTACACAACATGTAAAGAATACATTTCAAACAAGTGCAAATACAAAAAAATGTTTTAACAGGAATGTCTCCCATAGCATGAAAAAGAAAACTTGATTAATTACTCAGAGCTAGTATGTTCAATTCAGGTGTCTCACATTAATATATATATATATATATATATATATATATATTGAATCCTAATTTATAATATAATCTTATATCTCATTGGCGTCCAACCTTAGGAAGGTCTGAAATTATGAGGAACCAATCGTAGCTCCTGAAGAGAATGTGAAACTTGACATGTTATATATGTCACTGGTTTACCTTGATAAGTCAGGATTTTTTTAGATCCCCAGAGTCTATTGGGCACTAGTAGAATTCAAGGGATTAAATGCTGGTTCTCACGTGTGGGTAAAGTTTGCAAAGATACAAGTTTGACTCTGGATTATTTTGGATTTATTTCCCACAACCAACAGTTGTATTCAAAATATTTATTAAATAATGATGGTGTCCTGTGTGCACTAAATTAATGCTTGTATGCAGGGATGTGAACATGAATTACAATTGGAAGCACTACAATCTGAGAGATAGGCACTCTCCTAGCTGTCTGAAATTTTCACATATGTTAAAGAAAACATAATTCCAGTTTTATAAGAGATTTAGAGATATTACCATACCTGGACGGAGCCACACCAACTAAGTTAGGACCTAGCCCTCTGAACAGGGAACGTGCACCTTCTTTCTGCAAAATCATTCTACAAGACAAACAAAAGTATAAGCTGATAGCATTAAAGCAAACTACAATTGTAAAAAGCTTCAACTAAAATCTTGCAATTAAACAGGGAAGTCAACATACAGAAAACTTCCCATGAGCTTCTGAAAGTAGAATATGCAGGTTTCTTAACAGATAGCAAAACAGTTTTTAACAAAACACAACACACTGCTCTACCGTAAATAAAATAAAAAAGAAAATACCTTTAATTTACCCACCAAGTTAAAGAATTTGCTGTGCAAACTTAAATGCAAGTAAACACTGCTCTCAAACACAAATATGGTAAATGAAGGAAAAGTTGAAAATTCCAAGAAAGAGCCAGGCACCACCAGGAACTGTATTAACTCCTTCGTTACAGGGACTTTCAGAGTAGAACTTGCCCAAAATACTGGATCATTTTTAGCATTTTTGCTATCACTCCATTTAAACAGAAATAGAGCCTTGGATTTTTTTTTTTATTTACCTGTCAAAACTTTATATATTTTTTAAGTAGAAAACCCAAGTTATTGATCTAGCCCCATTTTGGTATATTTCATGCCACCATTTCACAGATAAATTTGGTCATATAATAACAAAATCGTTAACTTTTTCATTCAAACTATGGGTTTCTCACTGAAATTATTTACATATTGCTTGTACAATCATGACACAAATGATTGTGAAAGTTTATCTGGGATCCCCTTTATTCAGAAATAACAGACATACATGGATTTGCCATTACTTTTTGGTAATTAGAATTCCGCTAATTGCAGCTGGGCACCACACTTCTATTATTCCCAGTGAAGAGGTTAATCAGGTAGCTATTAAGGTTAATTTTACCTTTAGTGTAGAGATTACTCTCCCACCCCTTGATCCCTACATGATCCGTCCCAAACAGCTCTCTTCCCTCCCTCACTCACACCCACTGGACTTATGGGGTTGAAGTCCAAAACCACATGCATATTTTAATACATATACCACAAGACCCTGTGTTTTTAAGATTATTATTTTATAATTAGGAGCCAGAAAAAATACTGGGAATCAGTAAAGAGTTTTAGTACATAGATATACAAAGCCAGAAGTAAAATTCTAGGTGTTTTGGTTTGCTTGATTTATCAAGCTCTGAACTCGATAATTAAAGGGACAGTATACGCCAATTTTCATATAACTGCATGCAATAGACACTACTATAAAGAATACTGAATACAGATACTGATTTAAAAATCCAGTATAAAACCGTTTTAAAAACTTACTTAGAAGTTTCCAGTTTAGCTCTGTTAAAAGGGTAGCTGGAACACCCACTGCAAGTGGGAAAAAGCAGACACTCCTCCCTACCCCTTCCTCTGCAAATGAAAAGACCCTTTACACAAATAGGAGCAAGCTGGAGTAGGTATACATCAGTATTCTCCTAAAACTTTGGGGCTTGGTTACGAGTGTGAAAATCAGAGCAATGTTATTTAAAAATAAGCAAAATTTTTTTAAATTAAACAAAAAAAAAATATATGGGCTATGTAAATGGATCAGCTACAAAACATATATACAAAGAAAAATCTAGTGTAAATGTCCCTTTAAGGGTACAAACAACTAGACCAAGACCATTATTTGTCATAAGATATAAATTAAATATACAAATACACTTTTTTTTATGTATCAAAAAATATTTATCACGCCCCCCATATATTATTAAAAGGGACATGGGTTAGCCAATGACACAAAGCATATATGTGCAGCAATCAATCAGCAGCTAACTGCCAGAAGTGCACTGCTGCTCCTCTGCCTACCTAAGTATACAAAGCATACCAAGAACACAAATAAATTTGATAAAACGTAAAATAGAAAGTTGTTTAAAATTGCATTCTCTAGGAGAGTTCCGGAGGAGGAGCCTGTGCTTAGGTCGTGCTGTGCAAGCTCCTATTCCCTGCAGCTAACCCACTGGCCGAGGAGAGAGACTTTCACTGTGAATATACTTTTTTTTTTCCTCCTCTATCACTAATTTTGTATTTGCACTACCTTTATGGACAAATGCATCACCTCACCGTCCTTCACGTCCAAATCTAATCCAGGCATGGCAACTAAACACAGGGATAGCATGAACAAGAATTCTACCGAGACCCTGGTAGAAGTCCATCCCGAAACTATCTCAACAAACACTCAAAACCTTATGACTGTCCAGGAATCACAATCTTTAATTTCTAGTATTCTGGAAGCTATAACCCCCAAATTTGATTTATTAAAAACTGAAATAAAGCAATACATCTTAACGCTAACAACAGAAGTTAGACATTTCTCTAAAAGGCTTCAGGAAGCCGAACAGAGAAATTCAGACTTGGAAGATGTGACAAAGCCTATATACCAAAAATCGAGGGTAATCAGAACAAGTTAATTAAAATTCAGACTAAACTAGATGATCTTGAAAACAGGTCAAGAAGGAATAACCTTAGAGTTATTGGATTCCCAGAATCCAGTCAGCAAGAAGATCTTATGAAACTAATGACCCATATTTTGCCACAATTATTAAATATTCCTCCATCTCAGTCACCTTTTGTCATTGAGAGAGTCCACAGATTGGGGAGATCGCTGGATAACTCGAGAAACCTTGCTAAACCTAGACCGATTATCGCAAGATTTTTTATTTATCAAGATACAGTGTTGTTTTTGCAATACTATCGCAAAAATCAAACCACTTTATAATGATACCAAAATCTTGCTCTTTCAAGATTTCTCCATCAAAACTTCCTCGAGGCGAAGGGAACTAACCCCAATCTGTGGCAAGATGATAAAGGCCGGATGGCAGGCCACGGCCATTTATCCTGCTAGACTTAAAGTTACGCTTGAAGGTCATACTTTCTTCTTTGACTCGGCATTAGAAGAAACTAGCAGAATATGGGATAAAATTATATTAAGACAAGGTTTATCTTATGTCTCAATTAATCAAGGCACCACATGGATTCAGATCCATTAAAGATTATTTTTACTATGGAGATGCGGTTGATAACCCCCCCCCCCCCCCCGGAAGAGGCGGTTCAGGGGGGTTGGATTATTGTATTTTTTTTTACCTTTCTGTAGTTCCCCCTTCTAGATTCGAATAAAGGTCCATGAATAAATACATTAGACTCTTTACAAGAAACACACAAATACTGAAGAATCTATGAAACTAAAATCTTCCAGGGTAGCCAAGGTTTTTTTCACTCCATCTATAAATAGTAAGGTGACATAGGTTAGCTTTTTCCCCAATTTTTCCTAACAATAGCAGACACTTAATTCTTAAACTGAGGATTGCAAATTCAATATATACCATTTGAAATCTATATGCACCTAACATAATTGACTCAAATTATTGGGACTCTCTCCAAGCCAAAATTCTACAGGTGGCAGAGGGGCATTTGATTTTAACAGGTGATTTTAATATGTCTCCTCGCTATCCTTTGGATAGGTTAAGGCGAGGAACTCTCCAAGGGAAAACAAAAAAGGATAATCTGGAAGTGTAATTGTTTAACTCCATTTCATATAATCTTGCAGTCAGAGACATATGGAGAGCACAGAATCCGGATGTTAGAAACTACACCTGTTACTCCAAAGTCGTCAAATCAAATCCCCGATCTTATAGTCTCTATAAGATCGGGGCAAAAGCTTCAATATCTGAAATTTGTATCTCGGATCATGCCCCAATAATGTTAGATATCCCCTGTGTAAACGCCTACGATCGAGCGCCACGCTTTTGTTATCCAAAATACTTGACTAAAAATCTCAATTTTAGAAATTGGCTAATGACTAAACTGGATGAATATTTTCAACTTAATATTGGTTCAGTTGCCAGTTTTTCGACAGTTTGGGAAACTGCAAAAGAGGAGAAATCATTGCTTAAACGGACAGATTTAGGAGGGAATCTAGACTGAAAGAAAGGGAAGTATCAGCAGCCGTTATAAATGCTTATAACAGATATTTAAGCTCCCCCTAAAATGATAATTGGAAAAGATACATTGGGGCAAAGAGAGAACGTGATACTTTTCTAATATCCCACACATCACAAGCAGAACTAAGATATCAAGCAAGATTATATAAATACGGCAATAAATCGGGCAAGTTACTATCAAAACTAGTGAAAAACTGTAAACATTCTTCGGTAATCGAATCTATACAGGATAAATGGAATCAACTCATTTCATCTACAGAAATTTCTTAATCCTTCTACCAGTATTACAAATGAATTTACTCTTCCACTTCCTCGGGAATAGGAGCGCATGAAAAATTTTGGGAGGGTATAACTTTCCCAAGTAGCAGTTCTGAATTTAATCTTAAGTTAAACTCCCCTATTTCAGAACTGTAAGTAAATCAAGCCATTCAGTCACTAAAATCGGATAAAGCCCCAGGCCGGATGCTCTTCCAGATAAAATATATAAAAACCTGGTCCCGACACTTGTCTATCATTTAACAAAACTATTTAACCTCTACTATATTGAGGATTCTCCGATCCCTCTTAACTTTGCAGCATCTCAGACAATCCTTATACTTAAGTCAGGGAAGGATCCTTGCAAAAAAGAGTCCTACAGGCCGATTGCCCTCCTAAATACCGATTACAAGCTGTTTACTTCCATCTTGGCTAAATGACTCCAGGAAGGGCTAGCAGAGATTATACATAAAGATCAGACTGGGTTCCTTTTTAACCGTAGTTCGGCCACAAAGATCAGACTATTTTAAAAACTCTGATAGTAGCTTGTTGAAAGATTATCCTGATGCTGCAGTCTTAGCTATTGACGCCGAAAAAGCGTTTGACTGCGTGCATCATGACCACTTGTTAGACACGTTATACCGGTTTGGGTTCAGCAATGACTTCCTAAGACAAAGAGTCAAATATAATCAAGCTGGAAAGAGGTACCCGGCAAGGTTATCCTCTGTCGCCATTACTTTTTGATCTCCCAATCGAACCTCTAGCGATTAAAATCAGGCAACAGATCGAAGGCATAAAAATCCAGAAAAAAAGAGGTGAAGTTGGCCCTTTACGCGGATCACCTATTAATCTACATGTCTAACACTTCTTCAAATATCCCAAAGATTATGAGAATAGTCGAGCTATTCAGTCAATTCTCAGGCTATAAAGTCAATAATCTGAAGTCTGAATTACTCTGGCTGAAAATAACAAAAAATTATCTGATAGAAATTCCTTTTAAAACAGTTCCAAACTCATTTAGATACCTTGGGGTCAATGTTTCTGCTGACCCTCAAGACTGGTACTCTTTGAATATTCGCCCAATTCTCCTCCAAATTATCACACACATGAGGAATTGGCAAAACCTTCCTCTCTCTATCAGGTTGCATTGCACTTTTTAAAATGGTGCTTTTGCCCAAAATGTTATATATATTACAAAACCTCCCTATTCTTCTGAAAACTTATGACATCAAGAAGTTCAACACCGCAGTTCGTCGTTTTATATGGCAGTCCAAAAAACCCAGAATATCCCTCCATAAATTATCGCTTCCTAAACAATTCGCTCGCTTTGCTCTTCCTGATCTGTATCTCTATAACCTAGTCTTTTTTGGTCGCATTGCGGTCGATTGTATTATGGACTTAAATCATTTTACAGATATTAGATTAGAAACTTATTTGACATCCATTTTCTCCTATTCCTTTGATCTATCTATCCTCCAATTTAATTCCTTAACAGGTGAAATTATATAAATCAATCTACACGATAATTCAGGCCTGGAAACACGAGTCAAGTTCCCCAAATTTCAAACCTTCTTAGGAAACCCAGATTACCAAGAAGGTACACAATCCTCATTACTTCAGAACTGGCATAGGAAAGGTCTTTATTTTGTATCACAATTCGTAAACTCAGCAGCAGAAAATATTAAATCCTTTGAAGAACTGAAACAAGAATTTGACCTAAATAACAGTGATTTCTTTGCATATTTGCAAGCTAGACACTATGTCCAGCAGCTAGTTAATACATTTTCCTGGAAATGGTCATGGGGAAAATTTGATAACTGGCCAGTTCTTGCCAAAGCAGGTCATCTATCTATCTCCACATGGTATCTTTATTTCGCTTCACATAAGGGAGGATCCAGTTTAGAATATATAGCCCAAAGATGGACAATTCTCAACTCTGATAATATTGATCAGAAACTGCATGTATCCCGCTCTATAGCTTTGCTTTATCACGCCACAATAGCTGAAACCTGCAGAGAGTCCCACATAAAACTAATATATCATACTTACTACACTCCTGAAAAAGGATATAGGTGGCACAATTTGAACTTCAATAAGTGTCCAAAGTGTAGTCTTCCAGCCACAAATTTAATACATATGATTTGGGCATGTCCCAAAATACAGCAGTTTTGTAATAAAATAGAATTTTGGTTACTCAAATTATTTAAAAACTAACCCCTTTCACATTTACCTTGAAAGATATAATTTTTCTAGTAGACAAGAATTTACCTTCAAATGAGTCTAAGATAATAAACTCTGTTATTCTTGCTGCCAGAAATGTAATTTTCAAGAAATGGAAGAGCAAATTCCCTCCAACGGTTACGGAAGTTAAGAATTATCTAAAAAAACAATACATAATCGAGCAATTAGCTACAGATTTAAACTCTGACCGGGAGATAGCTTCCTTCTTCAAAAAATGGTCTAACTTTATTAAAATATTCCCACTCAGAGAAATCGACCATCTGATCTTTCCATTCAGAAACTCGGAAATGTTCTGTTGGGTATCTGATAGGGGAATTAGAGAGGAGGGAGGGGGGGTACGGAAGGGTTTTTTTTTTTTTCTCCCCTCTTCCCTGCTCTCTCTCTGGGGGAGGTAGATGATATAGAAATCTTCATGAATGAGGAACCCAGATGAACTTCATTGTTTGAATCTCTTAGTTCTAACATTATCAGTTAAATAGGGTTAGTTTTTATCTTGATCTCTAATTGTACAGGACAGGCGGGGAATCTACACTACTCAGACCATTCACTTTGAATTTCTCACTTATTTTTTCATAGGAAAGTAGAGGCAACTTAATAGTGTTAATAATTCTTACATCTATTTCCCTTTAAGATGGGCTGCCGGTTTTTCTGGTAGTTTACCATAAAATATAAAACTCCCGACAATGTGCCGAAAAATCTTGGATGGAAGAAAGTTCAGTTATTTTATTAGTTCTATAAATATGCAATATTGATGTAAGCATTGATGTAATTGTATATTCTTTGTGCCTTGTTTTGTTTTTTAATGTTCATGGCACACTGTTGGTACAAAATAGAAATAATAATAAAAAAAAATTGCATTCTCTATCTGAATCAGAAAAGTTTAATTATGACTTTATTGTCCCTTTCAATATTATCATTATTTATTTATATAGTGCCAACAATTCCATAGAAGAATTTACCAAACAAATTATTTGCATCTAGACTCACAGACTCATTTACAGAAACATGTGAAAACAACCACTCCAGAAAGAAAGAATTAAAGGGACAGTCAAGTAAAAAAAAAAACTTTCATGTTTCAAATAGGGCATGTAATTTTAAACAACTTTCCAATTTACTTTTATCACCAATTTTACTTTGTTCTTTTGGTATGCTTAGTTGAAAGCTAGACCTAGGAAGGCTCATATGATAATTTCTAAGCCCTTGAAGGCTGCCTCTAATCACATGCTTTGTATTTGCTTTTCACAGCAGGGGAGAGCTAGTTCAGGTAAACCCTATAGATAACATTGTAAGC